>RXPK01001099.1:0-140155 GCA_004143645.1 Protaetia brevitarsis | reverse complement strand
TTAAGCGCGTGTCGTTTTAGGGCAGATTTCGAAAACGTGAACTTAATAGTGGCGCGACCAGCAGAAACATTTATTATAGCACAATGAACCTAAACGCACTATATTCATTAATTATTAATGGATCAGAAGCTGTCCGGCCGTCATTTTTTTCCCATATTACGTCTGCTTTATCTCTACTTTCCGTTTGAAATATGGGCATGATTTTTTAGGCGCAGGTGCTTCTGTGTTAAAACATATACGTACGTACGATGAATATTAATTTAACGGATTATCATTCAATGTGACACCAATGCCTTTTTCCGTATTTCATCGGTTTTTACCAAGCCTACATGTTATATGTTTTGTTAGACAACGTTAAAAACAGCATACGGTTATAAAGACAACTTCACGTTGGAGTACAGTAAGCTACATCAATAATTTAAAAAAAATACTAAAAATAGTTCAAAAAGGATTTGTAAAAATATAACAGATGTATAAATGGTTTGGTCCTATAAAGCTATAAAGGCAATGTTCAAATGCCGAGATTGCATATATATTGCTATGTTATACATGTGTTAAATTACGTATGAAATAATTGTTAATTATTAGTATAATCCGCTGTGGCTCTGTGTGAATACATAATTACAAATATATGGTAAAAGAAAAAGCAACTCGGTCTAGTTCATCACAGATCCTTAATAAAAAAGCAAGTCACGCTTTCGTCTCTAAGAGGAGATTCTCAGGTCAGCTAAGAAGCAGTTGAAGAACAATAACTTATACAACTCATTTCTTCTTTCGTGTTTCTTGCCTGGCCTGAGGATGTCCCGTTAGGGATGAAACCAGTCGCCTATTTTTTATTAAAGAATCTGCGAGAAGCTAGATTTAGTTGTTTTCTTTACCATCCACTTGTAATTATTATTTTGGTTACGTACTTGTTTGTAAATCCAGTATGTATTGGGTCGAACATTTGTCGTGGAAGATAGGTATATGTCCATCGCACGATCACTGTATTATTTTATTTTATATTTTCGCAAATTCACAAAAATTAAATCAGAGGTTCGTATTCTCTAAGAAAATGAAGAGGAATTTCAATGTGAATTGTTGTATTTATCACCGAACTGAAAGTATACCGTTAAAAGAAATTCTCTGGTTTTTTTTTTTTTTTTTAAAAAGGGTGGTAACGCTAACCTATATTGATTAGCTTATCAGGCCCCTCAGAGCAAATCTCCTCCTAATCAACATTACGACCCGGAAAAAACCGATTATCGTAATTGACCAGAGCGAGATTTGAACCCCGGACTCCGCACTGATAGCCAAGCGTGCAAGCCACTCGACTACCAGCCAGGCCTTGACCTACCTTTTTCCTTGTAGTGTGGCTGTTTTGCTGTTTTGTGTACCACGATATACCTAGACGCTTAGAAGGAGCTTTTTATCCTGAAGCCGGCGTTGTTTCTATATACGCATCTTTTCTTCAACCAATTTCGTTTGTCGCTGCGAGAATTTTTTTTTTATATCTTTGGATATATGTTAACTAGAATTAAAGGTATTTCGTACGATTAATGTTTGAATTTCTATGTAAATAAATGTCTTGTATTTTGTAAATTTTGAGGTTTCTGAGAGGCATTCTAACTGTAATAGCAGTTTATTAATTTTAAATATGTATTGGCTGATATTATCTTGTGAGACGCGACTTATAAGATTTGGAAATTTGAATATTGCTTTTAATTAAAATGAAATTTAATAATTCAAAATGTATTCATATGAGGCTGATGCGCGTCTATCTTTGTTGGTGTTATTTTGAGTAACAATGCTGTGTTAAATCAGATTCTGTACCTAATAGTTTTTTTTTACAAAATTTTTTCTTTTGTTGTTTGCAAATGCGTCAACCGTGACAGAATTTTAGATTTAGTTGTATTCTTAGATATATCTCTAAATTAATATAATATGTACATATAATACAGGGTTAGGTGAAATCAGTATACGTAACTGAACCACGCCCTGGGATAGTATTCTTTGGAATTTTGCAATTTATACTGCCTCATTTTTATTTTTTTTATTTTATAATAGTTCTTACATATATATTGCTATGGAATCAGGCGTATGGAAGATAATTTAGAGTCATATAAAACAGGTTTCAAAGCCAAATGTAGAAGTAATTGAAAGTTGAAGTGCATACACGGTTGCCTACTTTACAGGCGAATTTCGAATTTGTTAAGAATGACTATAAAAATAGACTATCTTAGCAATAGGTGCTAAGTATAGCCTTAATTATAGTGTAAACTTTATTCTCTATGTTAATTTAAGCTTACCTGGTATATTTTTATGTTTTTATTATATTTTGCTCGGGGAGATTTTTCATTCTTCGGGATGTCTATTTAGTAACTTTTGCTGTATTCCCCTCAAATTAGAGTAAATAGCAGTATCTTAATGTCAGTTACTGGTATCTATTCAAATTTAATGTTGGCTTGCCTGATAGCGATAACAATCGAAGGCTGATTACTAGTATATATATATAATCAAGTTCCGTTCTACCATAAGTGTCGGGATTAACTATTATATTTCATGCACAAATTTGCACCACAGTTTCTTGTTTTGCGCCATATATCTTGCTGCCGTCTATGATTTTCCTTTCCTGTCTAAGATTTTTCCTATTGTGCTGTCCCATGTTCTTTTCGGCCTTCTCTCTTTCTCCTTATCCTATCTTTGCTTCCATATCTTTTAACTGGTCTTCTGTTGGTCCATTCTTTGCAAGTTCCCCACCAACTCAAACTGCCTACGCTCTATAAATCTAACATTGACTCGACACCAAATCTTTCTTATTGTTCGTTCTAACCTTGTCTCGTCTTGTCAATCTCTTCACGCCTCTTAAGTACCGAATTTCTGCCGCCTGCAACTTACTCTTCTGCGTGATTACTAGTAATTTAGTTTAAATCCTCATTCTACCCGTGGCCAGGAAAGACGACGGTTGATATTGAACTCCTGAATAATTTAAATCCTTACTTTAACCTGTAAAATTGTCGAGAATTTCCTATAAAATTTCCTACGAAGAATCCCGGCCAGAATACCATTCCATGCTATTGACCGATACGGGGGGCCCGTCGAACCGAAAGTCCAACCTGTACCCAGAGAATTACCTGTCCGTCCGCTTAGAGTGTGCCTGCGCGCAGTCAAGTTAGTATTCCATCAAGTATATCCCACCTAAAATAGAAAATAATTAATTAGTTTCAATTCAATATTAACCAGTAAATAAGATTTTATTTATTATAATTTATGTTTACTATACGTTAATTTGGGGTTAGATTTATATGAGCCGCCATTATTTTTAGTTATTTTAGGAATTTTTAATATTTAAGGGCTGCCTTCAAAATCACTGAGGCGGTCTGTGATAAAATAGTTATTCTTAACAAATATCGATAATCCAGATTATAGTTTTCTAATAAATTTAGTTTCTGCTAAACAAAATTAAAATTTTGTTCTGAATTTACTCTGTTTTGTTTAGTTTTGTATCTACCAAAGAAACACAATAAAGGCATATGCCATTATTATTATAGCATTTGATTGTTGAGTTAAATATTGCAAATAAGTGTACTCACCCTGAAAAGAGTCCTTATGCTCTTTAATGCTGTGATCTGCTATTAAATAATGAATTATGCTTGTTGTCGACAAATAGAGTGTCTTTATTAAAAAGCAAGTAATACATTAAATGCTTAAAATGAAACTATAAATTCAATATTTAACGAAATCGAAGCCCTATAGCCCTATTAATTATTAATATTATATATAAACTACTCATTAGTTTAGAAGAGGCGGCTTACTAATGCGTGCAGTGAAGAATTTGAGATTTCTAAGTTTTTAGCTATCCAGCGAAGAGAGATTGTATTTGCAAATACTGAATTTAGAAGGATCGCTATTTATAGGTGATTATTATTAAATAAAATATTGGACCGGCAATTCTTTGTCATAATAAATCACAATAATATCTACAATTTGGAACTATAATTGACAAGGCGAATAGATGCAATAGCAATACCACATTGACGTCAAGATTGAAAAATCGAATTTACAATGGGCAACTTTTTAAACATATATGTATTTAACGTTTCTATTTCTGTGGCAGAAATTTAAAAGACTCATATTCCATCGTTATGATTCATTTTGTAAATATAAACTTGTTGTAAATAGAAAATAACGAAACAAAATGCTCAATAAGTACAGCAATATAAATGCGGACGTAGATACAATAACAAGAAAATTAGAAAAAAAATGGCTATTTTATAATACATTTGTACAAAATAATACAATATTTAAGGACAAATTTCAATTTTTTATATCGAATGTGAGCGAACTTACGAAGTGTGATTAAAAAATGAAGATAGTTTTACGAAGGATAAAATGGAAACGTATTAGTTTTGTTTTATTTTCCAATTTTTCATATTCTACTAACAATAAATAATTAAAACATACTATATTAAAACGCAATATTTAAATAAAACATAATGGTATATTCAAAATCCTAGTAAACAAAACAATTATGATTTTGTCATTTATTAAACAAAAAAGTTTATTTATAATTTACACCATTTACAATTTATATTTTTTAGATGTATTTTTGAAAAAGCTTTTAAAATTAAAGCAAAACGTTGTTGTTAATGTACATCTCCGTATTTTTACGACCTAAAAACCAAGAAAAGGAAGAAATTAAAATATATATACATGGTCAAGAAAAGAAGTTTAAAAATTAAAAAGTACTTTTTTGTTTATTTTTGTCAAACAGCGTATTCCACCGGAATTTTTGTTAAAGCGCAAAATAACGACGAAAGCAACTCAGAAACAAGTAAATGTAATCAAAATAGTATACGATAATACTTTATTTGCGCTATCCATTGAGATAACGAACAACAAGAAATGATATAAACCAAAATGATTAAATCTACTTTGACATACATTTATTGCGCCTCAAAGACACAGAAAACGCCAATTATAAAAGTTACGTACAGCATCCTAAAAATTTTAAATGAAATTTCTCAAGAAATTCGAGCGCATTCATCTTCTGAACCGAACGCGAAGATCGTGTCCTTCTTTTTCTAACGAGAAGGGGAGAACCCTTCGTCCTAATTTTATTTGAGCTCCAGGAAAATACACATGACAAGACGACGTAGGGAAGACTGAACTTAAAGGACGCATATATTAATAAAAAATAAAAAAAAAGAAAACGTTGTTTAATACAATTCGTATATAAATGTTATATTTATCAAACTTATCCCGGCTTTTTTTGTTATAATTAAATACATCAATTAGGCCAAAATGAATCTCTCGTCGGCTTATTTAAACAACGTAAATTGGAACAGTATAATAGTTGGCTGGTATAAAAGAGTAAATTTATCTTAAATACCATATTTTATAATTTAAAGCCCGCCTATCATCGCTGCTAATTAAAATTAATTAAACAAATTAACTCCGAATGTTTCATGAACGTTGTGAAGGAATTAATTTGTACGTACATCACATACTTTTAGGTTATTTCCTCTGTGGTGATGCCTATTATTCACCTCGGTGTGCGCATAGGCGTGGGATATATTATATGTATTCACTTATTGAGGTATTGGCCTATATTCCGTTGCTGATTATTTGTGTAATTAATGTTGAGAATTTATCAGTTGCACTCGATACCTGTACCTATTTCTACTCACATTAAAGCCATTAGTTGGAGATCAGAGGGAACGAATGAACCGGTTACGTGTTAATTAAATATGAAAAATAACTGGGACTTCAATTTATTAAATAAATTTGACAGGCAATTGCGGATGATCAAAGCATTTAATGGTACATAGTGAGTTTATTATCGTAACGTTTAATGGGATGTAGAAAATAGGTGTGTTTGTGTAAGTGATCATAACTCATCTTACGTTTCTCGTGGGACAAAGAAAAACAGGAAGATATTACATTCCACGAACCAGCAGTAATATAAACTAATTGATAGCAGAAAAGTACATTTTGAGTATGTGTTGAAGATGCATCTTCTGCACATTCTTTTCAAATAAAGTAATTACGCTTGATTGCATCCTTGCATTAAACTGCATATCTTTATGTTCTAGTTCTAGACAATAAAATTTTAAAGAACAAATATAACTTGTGTACCGAGGAAAGTCTTTTATTACTGATCAACTGCGCAGATATCTTGCAATTTTTCTGTATTTATTCAAGTACTGTCATCCCAATTTATTTGTAAACTTTTTAAAAAAAATACGATTATTTTCCCTCAGGCTTCAGTTCTTATTTCTAACAATTCATTCATTATGTTCTAATTTTCTTCTCTTTCATTTCTTTTATTGCTATTGCACATTTAAATCGATTCTGTAGGCCATTCCTCATGGACCAAACCTTGGTCCACTCCTATCTTATTTTTTAATTATTTATTGTACTCTTGGAGTTGCTAATGCTTTATGCTAATTTTGTTTTTATGGGTGGCAACTTTATTTATTTCTTTAAATTCTAACGTAATTTCACTTTAGTTCAAGCGCGATACGTTAGGAATGGTCTCAGTAATTCAAAATGTAAGGTGACGTAGTCTAAGAAATTAAATTGTTAGCTACAATCTTAAAAACTAAATTTTGTGTTCATCTACGGTCAGAGATTATATTCGATACCATAACTATCTTTATCTAACCATAACACCGACGTGACTTCCAAACAGTAATAAAATGTTAGGTTTTGTCCTCCACACTTTAAATCAATTTCGTGACATCGCCGCATTTTTTTAATTATTTAACATTTTAGTAAGATTGAGATCCAAATAGATTAAAACAAAGGAAAATGGTCAAAGATTTTTGAGGCACTTACATTTCTTGTAGAGTATTTGATATGTAATGTATACAGTAAAAACTGTATAGTATGGGGTATTATATGTAAATGTAGTGTAGTTCCTGGTTTTATATTTTTTGAATGATAGCAAAAAAATGCCATACCTAATTTTATACAAATTTAATACGAATCTGTTAATAGGACTAAAACGCTATTCATTATCGTGTATTATAAGTTTTTAGTTAATAAATTTATGGTTTTTAATCTTATTATGTCGTCGCTATTTTTATTAGTTCATGTTAATATAAAATACATATACCTATAAATAATATCTTTTAAGACGGAATTAATATGGATTGATTGCACCATTATCACATGATGACGCGCGGATTGCTCCCTGCATTGGGTATGATCGCATGAATGAGGTTGGCTATGGTGCAGTAGGGAACCACTTCGCTTTGTATATGATACTTACTAGATATACTTATACATGAAAAATCATTACACAGTTAGTGAAATAAGTGATAGCACCATCTTTACGACAATTTTTGGAATACAATAGGGTCATGTCATGGTATTTTGTACTATATTAATATAAAATCTATAGGCTGGTGTCTGGTGGGTACAAACTCTTGAAACGAAATGATGGAAGAAAATTAAGGGTTTTATTTCATGTTGTAAAACATTGTCTTATCTCTTTTTATGGTGATTAATCCACAAGGTAAAAGATATCCACATGCTGTCCCTTTTTTATTTCCACCCACATCCAAATCTTTTATTTGGAGCCACATTAAGATTGTGTTCTTAACGTAAACAATGTTAGACCATAAATTTTATTATTATTTTGCTTTCGTCTACTTCATTGATCGTCTTTTTACTGTTCTATTTTCCAAATTCTTCATTTAGTTTATAGTCTGTCATTAGTAATTCCTGAAAATATTCTTTCATCTGTTCATTATTTTTGTTTTGTATGTCAAAATGTCTGTTTCTGAAACTTTTAAACACCTCATGGAGTAAAAAATAACACTTGATTCCCTTTGCTGTTTGTTATAATTTATTTCCATACTCCGTATATGATTTTCTTTTGCTTTAATTTATCAATGCTTCTTTATTCTTTAAATTCCATACAATTATCTCTTGTTTTCTTCTTATGATTCGTTTTCTACTTTCTTTTCTTCAATACAACTTGTTCGCTTACCTTCTTATTCTACCAGCCTGCATTGCTAATATTATTTATTGTTTTATACATTTTGCAAACTTTATTTAACACCCCTAATTTATTTAAATTTGTTACATAGTCACTTTATGTTGCCTGTTTCAATGTCTGTCTTTTATTTCACTATATGTCCATATTTTCGTATTATTATAATGGATTTTCGAGAAAGCCTAAATTGCAATTAAAAGCTTGATACTGTACTACTAATTATACCTATTGTCAACAATTGTAATGTAATACATATCCTTAACATCCGCACTATTTAAACGGGAAATTAATTATTGATAGATAGCTAGATAGTAAATTGTTGCCGGCTATATAAAAAACGATTAGGATTTAAAATACAATGCTAGAATAGAAATGCAAATGATTTCGTCAACGATTTGTAATCGTATAGTTAATGTCACTTATGTACAAAGTGTGGTAATTTCCTTTATTTTAAATCATTAATTATGTGTTAATGAAATGCCTATTTATAGAGTGACAGGTTAATGTATAATTAACAAGTATTACAAATAATATGGAAATCAAAGGGTAATGCAAAAAAACAGTTATTTATTATCTCGTCGCATTGGTAACTTTTAAATTAAAAAAAACTAAATGCAATAATAAAAAGTGAGTTGTAGTTGCACACAATTAAGCGTAATTTATAGGTAACCATTACTGTCTCATTTGATTGCAAATATATTGGGAAATTTAAACGTATACCCTATGATAAGACGTACCCATTTCATTCTAAAACGGCTATTAGGTTTTATTCATACGTCATTGGTGGTTTCTCTACGTTTTCGAAACAAAGCTATTTGGTAGGAGCACACTACCGCGGAAATGTCCGCATAAATCAAAACGAAAACACTGGAGTTATTATGGTTTTATTGTGTGTCTTTTAAAAGGTATCCGCTAACATTTTTATTATTGCTGATTCAGAATGAGAAACAGATGTTTAGGGGATAACGGATATATATGACAGGAGGTGTTGTTGTCACATACAATAACAGTAATAAAAAGCTCATTTGTATACGACATTAACGGATGCCCACAAAAATCTCAGGAATTGTCAAACTGCTTATGTGTGTGAAATATTTTGAACCGAATTCAACCTGAAACCTATTTTTAAAAGCTAGTTTCTGCGCCGGTATCATTCCACTTATGTAAATATACTTTGTAGTCAATTTCCTTTTCGTTTTTTAACCATTTATTACCGTCAATTAGCGCCGTGTATTCTCCTAATTTCGCGGGAAACACTATAAACGACAAGTTGTTAGAATTCGTACCGAGAGTGTTCTAGTCGCGTAGAAATTAACGGCGAAAGTGATTTGTCAGAGAGCAGCTATGTGGCTCGGCACTTGTGTCCAATTTATAATATTTTCATGTTTTCCATCATATTTATGATACTCGACCGTCGAAAAAAATGATGATTTATGAAGACGGCAGTTGTGTTTTCGTGATGTCTAGGCCAGATTTTTTTCCTGACACACACATTCACCGAACAGTAGGGAATAAATAATGTATATTCAAACTAACAATGGTGTTTGTGCGAAATTCACTTGATTTACACACAGGAATAATGCATACATTGTTTTTTTAATGAAATTATAGCAATAATCGCTACTACGGTTGTAATACTAATGGTAATTTAATTTTAACGTGTCGACGTAATTTTCAACTCTCATGTTGTGATTTTGTAAACACCAGTTGTTATAATACCAATATCAACTGTAATCTTATATCTGCATCAGTAGAAGTTAGATTAAGTAATATGTATGAGCATAGATAATGGAAATCTATATCCAACCTGCTGTAACATTACTTTTTAATTTGTATTGATACAAGCAAGTATCTTTGCACTGGTAGTACAAGAAAATTACAAACCAACTTTGTTCTACTGCTTACCATCGTATGAATGTAAAATATTAGTAATATTAGCGGCAATAGGAACACTGTATTATTACCAGAGAGCGGATTTATACTCGTCTAGCTGTGATTAGCATTTATCCGATTTATCAGTCGCTCTGAGATAGCGAGAAAGTGTGTACCCATGTTTTTCATTTGGTCGTTTACGAATCCTTTCTCATCTTTCATTCAATATTTTGCTACCTGTTAGTTTGTGATTTCTTCATTATTACATACTTCTTCATTATTATTTAGTAAAATATTTATATCGTTTCGAATCTAGTAGGCATTAATAGAATTATTCTTTGTTTTTTTTTGTATAATTTACTTTTTAGTGGAATTGTTGGCTTTTTGATAAAAAAAAATTCAATTCAAGAGACGTTTTGACTTATTTATTTAAGTTCTTTAATATAATATTATTTGCATTAGTATGTAAAACGAGTATTAATTACGAACAACATTATGTTGTGTCAAAATTCTTTCATATATTTCGGCGTTTGAAAACATTTTTAAATTGTGACTAACACGATATAGTTAACAGTTATAGTTTAAATTTCTTAAACTCTATTGGGAGATATCTTGACAAAACAAACAACATTTTATACATATCCCAATAGCATCTAAAAAATTTTAAAATATTGTAGTTGTTAAATGTATCGTGTTAGTCCCATACACAATTTTAAAATGTTTTCACTCACCGAAAGAACTTTGACAGAACATAATCATATTGTCTGTGATTAATACTCGTTTTATATGCTAAGATAAAGTAATTATATATATAAAAAAAAATAATAAGCTAATTTTAATATTCATAGGAATTTGTTTAACTAAGTACTGTAATTGAAAAAGACTTAAACAAGTCAAAACGTCTTACTGAATTGAAGATTTTTTTATCAAAAAGCCAACAATTTCACTATAAAGTAAACTATACAAAAAGTATTTAATTGGCTACTAGTGCTGTTGATATTCGATAAAATTGAGATCCGGGTATCCGGATCTGAAATTATCTGGATCCACAATCTAAAATCTACTATCCGGTTTTCGGATCCGGATCCACTATCCGGTTGTCAGATCCGGATCCACTATCCGGTTTTCGGATCCGCATCTACTATTCGGTTTTCGGATCCGCATCTGAAAAAGATATAAATTATCGACCAACTCAATGTTAGTGTACTTACTATATATGTTCACATTCACTTTGCATTACATAGGTGTTCAATAAATCTTATTGTTAGTGATTATTCCACCAGTTATGAAGTGTCAGATAGCAGATCCGGATCTGAAGTTTCGGATAGTAGATTCCGATCTGAGGTTTCGGATAGTGGATTCGGATCTACGGTTCCGGATAGCGGATCCGGATCTGAGGTTTCGGATAGTGGATCCGGAACATTAAGATCCGGATAGTAAATTATGCGGATCTAAAATTATTCGGATCCGGATAACAGCACTATTGGCTACAACATTGAAACAAAAGAAGTTAAAATTCTTTGTTTTTCATCTTTAGACTTTCGACCATATTTTCATTGTATACCGATTATTAGTTGCGATGTGGAAAGAAGCTTCTCGATATTTAAAAATATTTTCACAAGTAAGGGAACGAATTTTGGAAAAGATAATTTAATTTAGAAAAAGTTCTCGTTATTAACATGAATAAAGAATTACTTTGAACTTGCTTAAGTTTTTGCCGTGACGAGGTGTTAAATATATGAAAGAAATACCTCACTATTACGCAATATTGATCTTGTGTAGAACTTACAAAAATTATATAAACATAATTCTATTTTCCGAAATCTTTAAAAAGAAAGTTCTGTGCGCTACTGCTATGTTGACTGTTATATAAGCTCGAGTGGAATAAGTTGGTAATCATAGTGATGCCGCGTGATTTGTATGTAAGCTACGGATGTGTTACTGTTTCGACACATCTTCCATTACTGCGGGGCTTTCGCCGATCCGCTGCGTGATTATTACAATCATATTGCATTATTTCAATTTTTGCGATGCTATTAGGCTGCATATCTTAGGTAAACTTGTGGCAATCATAGAGTGCAATCTGCCAAGCAACAAAGAAGATAAAAAATATAATGAAGTATCTAGCTATGCTATTATTTTTTGAATGGGATTTTTACCCCTTGAAATTATTTGTATTAATTTTTTATATAATAAAGTTAGAATATCGGAATGAAACTGGTAGGTAAACCAAATTGTGCCGAACCAAAAATATTTTTATTAATATTTTTCAAAATATTCACCCTTAAACTTATTACATTTATACTTACGATAGAACCAATTTTCAAAACATGAGTTCCAGTCTTCTTGAGTCACTTCGGAAACAGGGTTTTTAAAGTATTCCACGGCTTCTTCCGAGGTTGAAATCTATGCTTGCCTCTTATCTTTTAAACGAGGGAAAAGCGAAAAATTGCAGGGTGCAAGTTGGCGCTGTATGGCGGACGTTGCGGTAATTTCACCTTAGATGCCTCCAAAAATTGGTTCATTTGTTGACTGTATGGCTTGATGCGCTATCTTTATCAATTTTACATTTAAGACGCCGTAAGCGAGAGTTTTCAAGCACATTTGGCAGGTATATTGTATTGTATATGTATCTGCAGTCACCGTGTGTTTGTCTTCAAAAGCAACAGTTATAACTGGTCCAGATGTCTAGAAAAGCCTAGCTATCATTTTTTGTTTCTATACTTCGAGACTGCTTGATTTTGAGTGGTTTGGGGTCAGCAGGAAAGATCCATTGCGTTGATGGTGGTTTCGATGTAGGTTCAAATGCATAAATCCAGCTTCCGTCGCCACTAATAGTATTTTAGACTGCTTTCGATCTACTGTCGTTGTGTTTCTTTAAATTTACTTTACACTATTCAACTCGATGGAATTTTTGAGCATCTATTGTCAAGGAGTTAAGGTTTATGAGAGTGGTAGCAACGGACAGTTGGTACTTAGAAGTAAGTGAAAATGTAAACGTTATAAAACTTGTGCTTGAATAAAATATTAAACATAAAAACGTGTATTGTTAATTATAAAAGCAGACTACAATAGGTGCAGGATATTTTTAATTGCAATCATATCAATGGCCAAGTTGCTTCTAGTAATTCTGTAAGTGATTCGATTCTCTTCTTCAATCATTACTGCTAGCTATGTTTTCATCAGTAACTGCAGAAACTGCTTTTCCTTCTCTTAAGTGGTCAGTGAGTGTAGCCATGTCGAACTTAAATTCGTTGTACCAGCTGTAACAGTCCTTCGAGAAGACGCTTCATCATCAAATGCAGCACGAAGCTGTTCTAGGCTTTGCGTCAGAGTGAGCTTTTAAAATCATAATAAATCATGGCTCTAAATGGCATGGCTTTAACAACACCCTGAAGAAGTAGCTGCCGCAGTTATTGAAACCAAATTTGAAATGTCAACCTACAAGATAATAGGCAGTTGTTTGACAGCTCGGTTGATTCTCTATGGCCACTTGATCTACCAGTTTGCAGAAATTATCGGTACTACCTCGTATTTGACAAAAGACTGGCGGATATGCTCCGAAAGATAACACACTTTGTAGGGAGAGAGTTTAATTTCTCTAAATGACGGTAAATTATTCCACATTATTGCAATAATTTGTAGCTGACATCGCCAATTCCGGCATATTTTTCTCGTTTTTTAGGGTTATTGTTTTTGATGCAGAGCATACGATGCTAGGAATATGAAAACACTTAATTTTCATATTCGTAGCATCCTATGCTCTGCGTTTTTAGAGAATGTTGTCTGGTGCTCGTATGACGTGTACTCATTAATGCACATACTTAAATATCTAACCCTTATGCTATATTTAAAGCGTCATGGAATGTGTTGGTTCATTGTATTAGATTTTTTGAGAATGTATTAAATCGTATAATATAATATTTATAGGCAGTGAAAGTGTAGTTAATTTAAAAATAAATATTGTATTTCAACAAAGCTTTATGTATGTAACTTAAAAACGATTTTGAAAAGTAACTAATAGAGTATACATATTTTAAATGATGAAACCAAACATGAAGGTTACTTTACTGTGTAATACCAAATTGCCTCATAGAGAAATGAATTGCAAAATTTCCTCACTGTTTACCGGTTTCTTGCAAAATTTGGCGTGATTACTACTTCGATTAAGTTTGAAAATGAAATAAAATTACTAATAACTTAATCGTAAAAACGCATATTTTAAAAGTTACAGGGCTAATCTAACATTAAACTATTACACTGAGGATTATATAGTGCAAATTAGATTTTTTTTTTATTAATATTAACATAAGAAATTGTTGAAAGTTGATGATCAGACTCCATTATTCAAACATTTTTTTTTTATTGGGACTTTTTAATTCACATCGTACACTTAAAAAAAGTGGGGAAAATTACTCCAAAACTGGGAGGTAACCTTTTTACCTTTTACACTGCAGGGTAACAATATCCTTGCACTTTATTTATGAAAAGCTAAATATAGCGGAACCTCGTTAACCCGGATCAATTAGGACCAGAGCCGATCCAGGTTAACGAAAATCCGGGTTACATGGACACTAGGGTAAAAAAAGACAGTACTTACAGAAAAATGACTTCATTTCTTAGATAAACAAATACACACACGAAACAAACCGAACAATTATATTTTTAAACTCATTTTAAAAAATAAGAATAAAACTATTTTATACAACGCGCATTTCTAAAAAAAAATTATTCGTCAAAATTGATGTCAAAAAATAATTATCCCTTAAATTATTATATTTGCGCCCATGAAGCGTTTCTAGTTAACTCCCAGCATTCGTCAAGGAGAAAACCATGGCAAAAACCATACTCTCTGGGAGCAGGATCTAGGAAAAAGTCCCAGACCTTGTTACTGATAGCCGGCAAATTATTATTATCCTATTTGATTTTGAAGAGGTAATCTCAACCTCCCCTTAATTCCGACAGCCGTGCCGTCTTTAGGTAGCTGTTCCCTTTTCTACATCATTTGAAGCTGAAACAGGATAGAAGTAATGATTCAAAAAGAAACAAAACATCAGCAGTGCCTATTATAATACTTAACAGTAACTTAATTCTAATTATTCTAGTCAATGGTAATTAAATTAAAGATTTATATTTGAAATATTTATTTATATACCCCAACCATGCCAAAAACTATAATTTAACATTAATTTAAACCACTAAAGAGTATAAAATATTCATTTATAAATATGTATTCCCCTACTACTGTCTAAATATCATGCCGTAACCTTTCTAGTTCTTCAGCAGCATTAGTAAAAATTCCCATCTTTTGATCGACTCATTATCTCTAACATCTGTTTCCTGTCGAATGCCACCGCCACTCAACTGTGAGTGGACATTTAAATAAACGTGCTCTGTTGTATCTACCCCACCACATTCATAATGCGAATCATTAACCCTTCCAATTCTACATAAATATGATTTAAAATTAGATAGATAGATAGATAGATAGATAGATACTTTATTGCACATAAAAACACTAGGTGTTGTTTGGCACATAAATAAACATATAACAATAATAATATTAGTGTGGATAAAATATAAAAATTAAAATAATAATTACATTATTATCAATGAAATGATAGATTAGTATTAGCTGTGTTACATTTAAAATATAAAACAAATATAAAACAAATGTTCACAAGGGGGAGTATAACATAGGTAAGAATTATGTATCAAAGTCATATGTTAAAAATTCGTCAATGGAATAAAATGCTTGTTCCAACAGCAGGGCCCTTAGTTGGCATTGGAACATTTTTTGAGTTACCGTGACTCGTTATTAATTCTACCGCCTGAAACGACAAATTAACTCCCAATTCCCTAAAACATGTAACGCTACCGATAAATTATTAAACTAATATCCCACCTACCCTGTCAAGCATTTTCACATTTATCCATAAACGCGTTTTTAACCTCTCATTACCGATTGTACCTACGTGAGCCCTAGTCTGAAAAAGTTTTACATCCCCCTCGCGTAAAGCATTCCAAGTATTTAACAACTCGGTCTATTTTTTGAAATTCCTTAACGCCTTTTTAATACAGATAAAGTGTCAGCTATAATTCACAAGTCCCGTATAAATTCCCACTTGTGCCTAATATTACGTACCGCCTGATTTATTACAACTAATTAAAATTACCTGAAAATTACTGCAACGATCATCTAAATCTGTCAGGATGTTTTGTAACCTTGGCATAACCTTTCAATTTTGTTTTCTCAAATTCATTTTTTAATAGCAAATTTTGAATAAGTAAGATAACACATCCTAGGCCTAAACTGGTTTATTTCCAAGACATCATGATTTTCTAAAAATTGTCACATTGTGTCAGAAAGGCGGTTGTAACTTTACATAATATTCTGTAAATCGTGAATTTAATTTTACATCATACGCTATGGCCACATATAACCCATATAGTGAATTTACGGAAACGTTTTTATAGTGTGGAATATACTCAAAGTTTTGCATACATATTTACAGTTTTATGTAGGTAAAATTCTCTGCTTTCTTGTTAGAGTGTAAGCTTTTATATGAAAACTATTGTGATACATATCAAATATTGCTTTAAAAGCACAATTACATACTGTGCCTTTAGAACAATAAGGCAATGTTTGATAGAGATGTTTTGACGACGCGACGGTCAATATTACATCCACGGAGACTTTTGATAAAAAAGGATAAAAAGAATTACCCCAAAAATGGGAGGCAACTTTTCTCCCTCCCGTCTTTGGGGTAATTCTCCCTGCTCTTTTTTTGTGTAGGTATTTCTTATTCATTGTTTCACATATAAATCACTACATAATTATCAGCAATACTTCCCAATGAAACGATTTTATACATCGAAAACCTACTAAAAGTTTCAATTACGGCGAAGTCGATTAGGTCTTTACAGTAGTAAAATTTACGATATTACTCTCATCGAACCATAGTGCTCGTAAATTATTGAAAGGAATTTGCAAATTTACTCGCTTCCCTTACATTTAATTAGCGCACAGATTTTCAGCATCATCATCATCAACCCACAAAATAGAAATACAAGCGTGAAGATATATCCGTTCGGATATCTCGGGTATCTCATCTCGGCTTTAGTTCAACACGAGGCACACCTGTCACCACGTTTTCCGAGGAGGAGTCTTACCTTTAATGCACACGTTTTTATGTCACCGCGGCACCACATTTTACGGCATCAGTGGAGCGCGAGCTTTGAGTAAGGACTTTTCAAAATATACGCATTAAACGAGGGACCATTTTATGGCCGATGTTATCTACCTATAACACGTTATATGTATGTTATCCATATACACGCGTATAGATATACGTATATATTTATTTATATTTCAACCACCTCGCCGCTAAAAGTTCCCGTGTTGGAAGATCACGAACGGGTAATTAAAATGAATATTCAAACGTTAGATGTCGTTAGTCCCGTATGTATATATGTGTCAGTTGCTTTATGTTGGTTGTAATTACGCGGCTCGGCCACTTAGTGCCTAGTGAATTTCTTTTGATGTGGAGGCCGAGTGCGTGCGCGTCCGTTAATGCGCCTTCTTCCTAGGAACTCCAAGACTTACCCTTTCGCGGAGAGTGAATTTAAGATACTCACAATCAATACATTTACGCGCATAACTATATCCATATCCGTGTAAGAAAATATATCGATATATCGTTGCGTCAAGATCTTATCGTTGCGTTCGGATTTCTCTGTGCACCTTTTTTCAAATCTCCGATGGCGAACTATGCTACTAGATTATTTAACCGGTTCCCGAAGTCGTTGGTTTTCCAACACTCGAAGTGTCTAATTCAAACTAAAATAGATCCATGAGAAATTACTTGGATTTCTTAATAAAATATACATACATAGTCAGAAGTTACGTTTTCGTATCTGTATTAGCAAACGGCAATTAGCGCATAGAAGAACGACCGCAAGGTGAAAGTAAAGATCGAAAGAGAATGGAAACAAGTAAAAGGAATAATCTTAAATGCAGCGGAATCACACATTGGTACAAGAGAACAAGAACGAAAAGAGGAATGGATTAATCAGGAGTGTACATCAGAGTTGATTAGGCTAAAATCAAGAGCAAGCTTAAGATGGATACGTAGTGCTGTGTAATAATTGAAGTAAATAAGAATACTAAACTGATTTTTTTAAAAATGAAAAAGAAAAGAATTAGCTAGCTCAACGGAAAAGATTATAATGAATACAATTTAATTAATTAAAATTAAAACATTAATCTAACCACGAAAAGCAAATTGTGAGTGAGTGAAATCATACTTTCTTAACTACATGAAAAATTGTAAAGGTTTTAATAAATTGAAAGAACAGAATTTTTAACCCAGTGACGCTATCAAACAATCAATTTATTTTTACACAACGGGTTAAATTACAATTGTGCAGAAAAAAACCCTGAACTGAAGGTTCTGGCCTAAAATAAAAACTGCACTTGACTCTAATTTAAAATAGGACAATGCTATTTCCTATGCAAAGCAAAAAAACGAAAGGTTTCATTTGTTCAGGAAGATCATTCAATATACAAACCCTTTGAATTTCTATCCACGTGGTTTCACAAAATTAAAATAATGTAAGCGTGGACAAATGCTAGAAATTTACAAAAAAATTAAAAAGCTAAATGAAAGAATAATGCTTCTACTCACCCAAACGAGGTGATAGAAAAATTAAAAATGATACAGCAAAATAGATTAACACAAAAATTAACTCTTTAAATATAAACGAGGGAAAAACTAAAATAAATCTCCCTACACAAAAATAATAAATGATCCTATATCTACAAAGTTCACACTTTAATACATTAACAATTATTACAATAAAAAATCCTTGATTGACTGTAATTAAAGAGGAATATAAAATTTAACAATACAATATGAGTAACAAAATGGCAACAAATGATTAAAGAAATATGTCTACTCACCTCAATAATCGAACAAGGAAGTCCTTGTTCGATTATCCCAACAAAATCCTACAATTGTTTTTCTTACAAAAATCCCACTCTCAAAAATCGTACAACGCAGACGTATAACATTACAACGATAATATTTAATAGAATACGCATTAAATCAGCACAATCGAACAATAGACATTTGAATGACTGGTTTATTTAAAAAAAATCTTAACACTACAAAATAAAATCATATAATAAACTCTTAAACTAAACTTATACAAAACAAAACAAAATTGTGAAAATTCTCGGTAAATTGAAAATCAGCTGTTCAGACAAACTACAAATCATAACAACCAAAATATGCAACTTAAAATACATATCAATGATAATTAGGTTGTATAAACCACAGCAGTAGGTACAGGGAAAAGTTAAGATAAAAATATGAAAAATTGAGAAAACTCGCAAATAGGTAAATAAGAGGAGTTAAACGGCAGAATAAAATAAATTCAAGGTGAGAAAACCAGGGAAAATATAAAAAAAAAATATATTAAAGGATAAATCAACCAATGCTGTGCCACAAAAACAAAGCTAATATAAAGAAGCATAAGGAAAGAAATCTAGCTAAAGGTGAGAAGGAATGTATGGAAGGATAACATTAAGAAACTCCTAGTTGACGAAAACGAAGAAATAACAATGGAATTGGAAGAAGAAAGTAATGAACTAGAGGAAGTAACCGAGAAACCGACAATGGAAGAAGTAAGAAGCATTATTATGTATGTATGAATGGAGGGTGATGTAACACTGTGACCTAAGAGTTCTATTGTGTCCCTTATTCTTGCTGTTTTACAGCTGGTTCTAATCCTACTCCTTTCAGAAAATGTAGCATATGAGAAGGCCCCAAGCTAGGTAAGTCTCCCTCTTCGATTTCATATGCTCTAGATGCCACGCCATTAAGTTGCACAGTGCTGCGCAATTTGAGAGGAGATTCTGTTCCCAACAACAGGAGCATTATTAATAAAATCAAAAATGGGAGGATACCAGGACAACATAACATCGGAGCTAACAAAATATGGAGGAACAAACGTACAAAAGAAGCAATATTTTTAAAGTTGATAGTAAAGATTTGGAAGGAAGAAAATATGCCAAAGGAATGGGAATATGGTCAATTAATACTAAGTTATAAAAAGGGAGATTAACAGGTGTGTAAAGAACTACCGAGGAATCACACTCCTGAAAACTAGGTGTAAAATATTGACTACGCTAATACAAAAGAAGCCTAGTAAATAATACACAAATAGGAGAAAATCAACAATAGATGCGATCCATAATGTCAAGTAGATCATCGAGAAAATGTACGAATACAACACGATACTACAACTGTCATTCACTGATTTTTAATGAGCATTCGGCTCAATAAAAAAGGAAACCACTCATGGAAACATTAAAATATTTGGGAATAGATGGCAAACTAAGGCAGCTGATTGAAATGACACTAGGAAACCCCAAAATTAGGATTACAATACAGAAAGGAGAAACAGAAAACTTTATAATAAACAAGGGAGTTCAATACTATTCAGCTTGAATATATGTATAATAAAGAAAACTGACGTGAGAGCTATATTAAGATTAGAAGCAGCATAAATCATTGCATAATTTTAATTTAATTGTAAGTCATATCATATAAAAGGAGTCTTTGGCAGTGCTGATACCTACACCGGACGCGATATCATTTATCGACAGAATAAAATGTGTCATTGTTATGATAAAATATTATTTATAATCTTCGATTAAGAAATAATAAGATTAATTAGTGAAATAAATTCGTTTTCATTATTATAACAAATCACTCTACATGGATTATATGGATAATATTCGTTATGGTAACTATATTTTCATACCTTCAATAAATAAGTTTGTTAATACTATGAATATGAATGAATACATATTGCTATTTTTACGTACAATTTTCATAAAATTATTTGCGATATGAATAATAAAGTATTAAACGATACCTTCTTCGTTAGTTCAATGATTTGCAATTTATTGCAAGAACGCATATCTTACGCCGCAGTCGCTGACTGAGTGAGAGTTTAGCGTGTGGCCACTGGAGGGCGTGCATTTCCTAGGGGGAAATCGAGAAAAATACTTGAAACACGATACTGATGAAAGTGAATTTGCTGTTTGAGGAAAGCTAAAGACCCTTGGTAAGCAGAAACTCATGTTTTCATTCCCTTCTTCCCCTGCTTGTATGATGATTCCTGCCCAATGGACCACGAGCCCCTGCTATGGTTAATTGTTTAGACACATTTTTTTGATGCTTGATATCAATCTTTTAATATTACTTTTACTGCAATCCAATTAAATAAAGCAGCAACGCTTACTCAACAGTGAACTGAGTGAATGAAATGCGATTATTGCATCAATGAATTAAATTCATTATTTTAATTAGAAGTTTACTCTATGACAGTAATTAAAATTTATTGGGATTATGAATAACGTAGTCAACCACTTGTGATTAGCACATCAACAGATAATATTCATTATATTGGTGCCTTTCTTCAGTCATCTACTGGAATTTACACATAAAATTAATAACTCATGGTCATTCAGTAAACCAAATAAAGTTGTTTAGATAAAATTGGTGTTCGTTACAACAATAACATATTTCATTGAGCCAATCAAGCTGCTATTTCATTTTCAATGATTTTGATTTCATTATCACAATCCTTACGCAATCCGGTCTATCTGAATTGTATTGCAAATTCAGAATTAAAGGTGTTACTGTATTGTAGACCTAGTCTTATGTATATCTGTTTACATTAGATTTTTTTTTTGTTATGGGTGGTAATTCTTAAGCCTTAGCTTCTAAGGCCCCCGCAGAGCCAAGTTCTCCCTTCTAATCAACATTATGACTCCGTAAAAGAGTGAGACTTGAACTCCGAACTCCGTACTGATAGCCAACCGTGCAAACCACTCGACTATCAGCCAGGCCAACCACGAGAATTAACCTCTCGAAAGTGCAAAGATTAGCATGTGTATGCATAACGGGGGCTATGAGAACCTGCCCAACAGCAGCATTGAAGTAGTATTGGATCTTGCCCCCCTCCACATCGTAGTAGAGGGCGTGGCGAAAAGAACCGCACTAAGAATGGTCAAGGAAGGAATGATTAGGCATAGGCCTCAATCTCCTGACGGTGATCAAACCTGGGATATGCCCCGGGATGATATGTTAAAAAAATTTAGCTTTGTGAAAGAATTCACCCTAAAGCTAAGTAACAGGAGCGAGTGGGATCACAACACCATCTTGAACTTGAATAGAAATGCCATCAAATGGTATACTGATGGCTCCAAAACGGCAGAAGGAACTGGAATAGGAATATATGGACCTAGAACTACATATTTCGAAAGTTTGGGAAAATACCCAAGTATATTTCAGGGGGAAATACACGCTATTGGAAGATGTGTTCAGTTCATTATGGATAGGAACTATCGGAAGCAGGAGATTATCATCTTGTCTGATAGTCAAGCAGCCATCAAAGCGCTGAACTCATATGAAATCATCTCCAAGATGGTCTGGGAATGCCTAGAGAAAATAAATGAGCTAGGCAAAAGAAATAAAGTAACCCTTCTGTGGGTTCCGGGTTACACAGGAGTGGAAGGAAACGAAATAACGGATAATCTCGCAAAAAAAGGGGCTGGAATGCCTTTTGTAGGGCCTGAACCCTTTTGCGGGTTAAGTAGCAGTACAATACTGAAGAAACTAAAAATGGAAATGGAGCAGAGAAAATCCAGTTACTGGGAAAATCTCCAGGGAATGAGGCACAGTAAAATGCATCAACCTGAGTAAGAACAATGTTCTATAACTAACAGCTTTTTGCGGGTTTCGCCGTGTGTCAAAACTTTCGCTCGACCTTTCGCTGTTCATACTGACAGCTTCTTCAGGATAACTGAACTGTTCAGTATGAACAGCGAAACGTCGAGCGAAAGTTTTGACACACGGCGAAACCCGCAAGAAGCTGTTAGTTATAGTTACACCGGCCGTGAAAGCCTACGCAGTGTTAAGAACAATGTTCGTGTATTAACAGGAATACTTTTAGGCCATTGTAGACTGAAAGGACACCTGAGTAAGCTTGGATTGGAAAAAGATCCTGAATGCAGATTTTGTGGGGAACAGGATGAAACATCCATCCACCTCCTCTCAAACTGCGTAGCACTGTGCAACTCGAGGGCATTGCACCTGGGAACATGTGAAATCGAAGAGGGAGACTTACCTAGCCTGGGGCCCTCTGACATCCTACACTTTCTAAAAGGAATAGGATTGGAAGGCCAGCTGTAAAGCAGCAAGAATAGGGGACACAATAGATCTTTTAGGTCGCAGTGTAACACCACCCTTCTATTTACATACATACATACATACATCAGCCAGGCCAGATAACTTTAATGATTCATAAATATCCTATTTAAGAGTCAGGGTTTCATCATTATAAATGACAACTGATTAAGTAAAACAATATTACAGAAAATTTAAAATTGCTATTATCTTAGGGCCGTAATTTATGCAGCCTCTGGTTTCATAATATTAAACCATTACAGACGTTCAAGTTGATATTCCTATATCTTGAAATTTACTATACTTTATCGTATATCATTTCAAATATTATTTAACAGAAAAACGTTTAAAATGCATCGAACTCAGTGAAGTGGGTTAATTAAATGATTACTTGATTTCTATAAATGCATTTTCTGAATGATAAATTTGATTGAGATTATCATAATTTTCAGTTTAATGTTCAAAGACTGCAAGAGACCTCACATCCCCTGGCCCAGAGCGGACATCATTTGGGCGAACCGACAACAACCAGCAGTATGTATGCCCACAGTTCCACGGGTGGGTCGACGCCTAGCAGTCCTCTGCGACCACAGAAAGAGGAAGACTGTAGCATGCACGGTAGAAGTAGTACAGAAGGTAAATATGCAAATTCGATTAAAAAAAAAATGTAGGTATTGTGTGAAAACATACAACGCCTTACTATCAGTACAAGTTTTACCTTTTCCGTGTATAAACTTCAGAGCCTTCAGTTATACACTAAATGACGAAATACATAGATAAACAATTACTCATCGCTTCCAGGATCAAAGTGAACTTATTAAAGCGTAATTATCTCCCATGGCCGGTTTGTGCGCGGTTCACTTATCAAATAGCCGCTTTCCAGCGCCCTCTATCATAAAAAGCTTCGTATAATTTATTTCCATTCATGCGACGACATATTCCCTTGGCCGGACTCCTTGGCATACCCATATGTCCTTTGCTACTTAATACAAATTATGTACATGGCGAGGCGCAGCTTTTAATAAATGTCCTCTCCGCATTTATCTATCTATTGCGAACGTTCTCGCAGATAAGGGTAATAGATTAAAAGGCCGCGTATGTATGCTTCAGCCGATCTTTATTTATTTACCTTGCACATAATATGCATTTTATATATACCTACCTGTTTTAAAAAAATACAAGTAGAAGCTGTAGATTAACAATACGCGCGCTATGTGCACTTACGTATAAAAGCGATTGCGGTGAAACGGGCAAAAATGCGTATGATAAATGTCGGCAATATGTTTTAAACAACGTGTACACGTAAAACAAGTTATCTGAGGAATTGAAAAAGGTATTGGACTGAAATTTCAAAGGAAATTTAGCTTTTCTGGGTTATGTATTATCGGAAATATTTCAAATATTCGTTGGCTTATAATTAATGTGAAGGCATTTTTTTTGTATGTGAAAAATAAACGGTGTAGATAAATGTGCGAAAACTATTTGCCTATAGATATTATTATCTATGGATACTAAATACTGACGTGCTCGTAAGTACATATACATATTTTTTGTAGGCACTTATGTATAACGCTTTTCAAATTTATTGAACATTGTTTCAATAAACTTTACCCTAGTTTCAAAACTTAAAGTATTATAGAGTAACTATTTTATTTACTAAATACTAAGTCTCACGTTTATATCATTCAAGATATAGGAAATCAGGTTAATTAAAGCAAAAGTTGAAGATTCAGAAACATGTACGTACTATTTTGCAAAGAAGCCGTTTTTAAGTAACTTAAAATAAAACTCAAGGTATATTATATTAAACAACTATGATTAATTAGAGCTGGTTTTATAATAATTTAACAAGCTTCGGCGGGTTGCAGGGACGGAATTATTCTGTGACTCGTAAACAGTAAAAAAATGCGGAAAAAGTTTTTATACATTTTTACAGGTTTATGATTTCTGTGTAACGCAAAATAGTTTGCTGTTGAAATAAGTGGGGGGAGGGAGGGAGGTTCGTGAGGCATCAACAGCCGAGTAAGTCGCAGACTTTTACAGTTCAGACTGCGAGGTTTCTGGAAAACTGACCGAATTCCTTTCTGATGTTAGAGGAAGAACAATGACAGTAGTAGCAGAAAAATCTGCCTCTGTAAAAGCGTTTCGATCAAGAGGCCGTATTCCAGTTTTCCGAAAGCCGTTAACAACCATCAGCATTGTGGAAGTAAGCGTGTAGGCGCTGCCAAATATCATCGCGAGCTGGAACATAGTCACAACCTTTCCAGGGTTATTTCTCAGCCATTGCGAGATCATCTTCATAATGCTTGCTTAGGGGCTTCATAAAACTTACATCCAAAGGCTGCAGTTTGTGTAAACAATGGAGTGGGAAACACAATAGAATGACTCCGTTGTCATCACGAGACATGTCCACTAAAGCTAAACTTTTAGTGTGAGTTGTGTGACCATCAAGTAGCAGTAAGACAGGTCTATCCTTCGTTGCCCCTGTGAAGGAAATAAATGTTATAAAGCACTGAAGGAAAAGCTCTTTGGTCATCCAGCCTGTCTCATGCACTACTGAAAATGCAGCAGATGGGAGACCTGTTCCAAATTCTTGTATCATACGTTTTCGGGGGAAGATTAACATTAGTGGAACATAAATTGCAGCAGCTGAAAAACATATTTTGACAGTTACGGTTCCTCCTCGTTCTCTCGACGAAAATGTTCCTACTTGCCCTCCGTCTAGTTTTTGCTAGTATTTTGGACAATCCCTTTGCGTTTACGGATACCCCTGTCTCGTCACAATTATAAATCCTATCAGCAGTTAGGTGATGAGTATCAACTACTTTGGTCAAAAGGTTATAAAACTGCTGAACGGCAACTTTATTAAAGCCCATTGCACGAGCTGCCGAAGTTGCTTCAGGTTTTCTTAGACTTAAAACTGGATGATGAGCCAGAAAACCTCGCACCCAACCCAGCAGTTAATATCGTTACGGTCAGCTAAGATTTTACTACTGTATAAATAGGATCTGCGCGCTTCTTACGTACGTAACGTTCAAAAGTAGTTTGGGGCACGTGAAACTGATCTGCACTACGTCTATATGCCCTAGAACCACTATTAACTGCATGTACCGCCTGCTCCATGCTTTCAATAGGCCAGCTCTGGCGATCTGTCTTTCTTTTATGTTTCCCTACCATCCTTTAACAAAACAAAGGCTGAAGTATATGCTCTTATGTTGCTATTTATCATGGCAAACGCGGGTATTGCAGCACACCCAGTTTTGCCCTATCCCGTTTTGCCTTATCCCATTTTGTCCCATTCCATTTTGCCCCATCCCATTTTGCCCCACCCCATTTTGCCCCACCCCATTTTGCCCCACTGGTTTCGTTTTAGCAATAAAATAATCTACAAATTTACACTCAAACAAACCACACAAATATAAACAAATTTTTTTTAAGATTAAGCAGACTATAACATGATGTGATTATTTTTGGTAATAATTGATTGGATAGATTACTTAGTTGGATAAAAGCAGCTTCCAACACTTACAATATCTACTCACAAGAAGGGTACCATCTTGTCGATACGCAATATGTAAAGCAATGGCGGCCTGACGCTAAGCATTAGTTGCTAACTGTCAAATAATGTAGTTTTGACATTCTCCGCGAGAGATCGTCACTTTTTGTGTCTACATTTGGTGGTACCCCGTTTTACCCTACTACCCCGTTTCCCGTTCCCTATCAATTTTATGAAACCAATAGATAACTATGGTTACTAATGTTAATTTCTCGAATTTTTCTATTTGTTAATTAAATGTATAACAAGTAATAAATTTAGTATATACAGTGAGGACACGTGGATTGGAACAAATTCATTTAAAATTCAGGGATTTGTTTTTTAGAAAAACGCTCGGACACGTCAATTTTTATTTTTGGCTGCAGGTTTTTCTTTATGGTAAATTCATGTATACAGTGTGGCCCAAAAAAAGTTACAACGACGAATTAAATTTTCTTAAACGAAAATACCTACTTTTTTATTTCATTTTTTAATTCTACATCGAATTCTAAGAATGCTTCATGTACCATGTCCTATACCTAAACTCAACAATTTTCGAGAAATTTGCAATTGATTTTTCAAATTTTGTGAGAACGCGTGGGTTGGAACAAATTGATTTAAAATTCAGAGGTTCGTTTTTTTGGAAAAACGCTCGGACACGTTGATTTTTACTTCTGGCTGTTTTTTTCTCATGATACATTCATGTATACAGTGTAGGCCAAAAATAATTTATGACTACTAATTTTTTTAAATGAGAATATCTGCTTTTTTATTTCTTTTTTGAATTCTGCATCTAATTATTTAAAGTATGTTTCTTGCATTAGGTCCTATGCCTAAATTCAATTATCCAGGAATTTATAATTGATTTCTTTCAAAATTTGGGAGGACGCGTGACTTTAGCAAAATCAGTAAAATTCAGGGGTTTGTCTTTTTGCAAATTTGTTAAAAAAAAGCAGAAAAAATCAAATCAAATGAACAAATTGTTGGTCATTAACTTCCTGGCAATAGGCAAGTCGATATTCATTTCCTGTAATACTTCAGTTAAAGTTTGTGGCTGGATTTGTTGTATTTCGAATCTAATTCTCTTCTTCAGTTCTTCGATATTTTCTGGTTTATAGAGGTATACTTTGGATTTTAGATAACTCCATAGATAAAAATTTAATGGGGTTAGGTCTGGAGACCTAGCCGGCCATTCGATATAACCTCTCCTTCCAATCCATCTGTTTGGGAAAATATTATGTAGGTAATCTCGTGCTGTTCGCGAATATTGTGGTGGCGCTCCATCCTGTTGGAACCATATCGAATCTGGCGCTATATTTGGGTTCCCACAATTCGGGTACTTGACAATTACATACTTGAAGTGTTGACAAGTGACAAGTCAATTATCGAAAATACCAGAATTAAAAAAACAAAATAAATACAAGATGGAATGTTTTGCTTGATACAAAAAAATCTCCAGAAATATGGTTTTAATTAATTCATCATAAATTTTTCGATAACTGTTGAGTTCAGGTATAGGAAATGGTGCACGAAACATACTTAGAATTCGATGCAGAATTCAAAAAGGATATAAAAAATAAGTGTTTCAATTTGAAAAATGTAGTTGGTGGTCGTAACTTTGAGCCACACTGTATATATAAATTTACCGTAAAAAAACCCTGCTAAAAACGAAAATCGGCGTACCCCAGCGTTTTTCAAAAAAACAAACCCCTGAATTTTAAATGAATTTGTTCCAGCACACGCGTCCTCACTGTATAATTCAAATAGGTACCTTATTTAAATTCAAAATATTTTTAGGATTTTTCTATACAGTTCGTGTGTTGTTTATTATTATTAAAGTGTTATTAAATACGCCAAAGCTCTAACTATTTTAATTAAACACAAGATAATATGTTTTAAATCAACCATTTCGAAAAAACAACAACAAATGTATTCATAAAACGAGCCGAACATCATAACTTTGTATCCCCTTTATATGCATATCAGCAATTGAAACACCTACACATAGACATAGGTTTATAAAATACTATTTAACAAAAAGAATCAATAATTACATTTTTCACATTTAAATGACTGTATTACTAGATAAATAATACATTCAAAATTTGGTAAATTATACACGCCTTTCTTAAAAATGTAAGTGACATAGTTTTTAGAAAATCAAAGATATCGTGGAGATGCATAAGTTCAGGCCTAAGATATATTACATCTTATATGTTCAAACTTTACTGATAGTTACTCAACACTCTGTACAAATGCTGATAATTTCACGTAATTGAAAAATCATAATTCTACAACTTCAATTTATCAACACTTTTTTCCTATCTGTTACCATTTAGTGAAATACGCTGAAAATTTTTGCACTCTATAGGGCTATGGTATAAGTATTAAGTTTTTGTTTCTTTTTCTTTAACATTTCTAAAAAATGCTTGCTGTATTAATTCCCTCAAAAGACAAATGAAATATTATACGTCGACTATACGGAACCTTTCTTTGTCTTTTGAAAGACGATTAAAATTTCCAGAAAAAAAGCATTGTTAATTACACCGAAATAAGACATAAATCCCGTATGGGCTACAATAAATATATCCTAGAGCGTCTCAAATAAAATTTATTTCGAACGCCCGCATCATATGTCCCCAAAACGTACACCAAAGGAACGCGCGTGTTTAAAAAGAAACGACACACGGGAAAAAAAAAAGAACGACGAACGAACGAAAACAAAACGAAACGACAGAAAAAAAAGCGAAAGAAGAATACCACGTACATATACAGAGTAGCGTGGAAGATTGAAGAAAAAAAAAGGGAAGAAGAAAAGAAGCGCGGATGGCCTTGTTCCTCTATTCTTCCATCACGCGGAGAGAGAGTAAAATAATTTTAATTCTATCAGGTCGGGTATCCTATGCGATTTGTTTATGTGCCGCTTAAAAATTCCCACTTTAAACATAAATTACGTTATTTATGCGACGGACGGACGCGGTGTAATTTATTTTAAAGACAGTAGATTACCGACTGGAGTCATTTATATATAAATACCGGGTTTGTTTTGAACAACGGGCGACGAGTCGTACATTTTTCGAAACAAATGAGCGAAAGGAACCGAAGGAGAAGCTATTATGCTTCTAAATATGCCAGTGCGTACGGGATAGCGTTCTTCCAATGCGCGCATCCGTTGGCTGTTATATTACTCTAGTTTCTTTAAAAATGCGTTCGTTAAACCGGAAAGAATCCACCTTCAAATCAATACCGCGGAATACTTTTTTCACTGATCTATCTTGGATATTTTATGTTAGTTTGCAATCCAAGTATACAAATTATGCGTAAATGTTTGTGTAGAATTTTGTGAATGCGTTGGTGCTGGATTTATCACTTCTACGTTGATGTATTTAAATAACAAAACACACAAAATCCTTTTTTTTGTAATTTCATATATTTACATAGTAAGATATTTACAAATGTATTGTCGCTTGAAATGTCGGAACAAAACTGCTTATTACAATATGGTTTTGAACTAGTAGTCTCTTGTTACACTGACCATTTTTTCTTGGTGGGGTTACAAATGTGATTGCGTGTGGTGTACAAAGGAACTCTAGTGGTCGTAAATTACAAAATGAAGAGGGTGTCTGACAGAATAAAGAAAGAATCGAAAAAGGGAAAGATGTCTTCACTATTAACTTCTTAGATCTGAAGGAACTTAAATCTAAATATGGGGGACGTAACAAAACTAAACTACGGAGTCGGGTTAGGACAAACCAAATGTATATAATTCTGTTCTAAACAGTTTGACACATGTCACGTGAAACCTATTATGGCGGCAAATTTACAAAATGTAGGTGCCATAAATTAGCAAAAACGGAGGTTAGCATGGTACCTTTGAAGTTATTTGAAAGAGTTAGTAACTCATAAGTTAATTTGGGGGCCTGTGCGATTTTTTTTCACACACAAAATCACATTTCTTTTTGCCAATATTTTCATTTTAAACTACTTAGTAAACATTACTTATACTGAAAATTATTTTTTTTATTTCGTATAATGAAATAAAAACTGTTGGATTTAAATTACATACTTTACGCTACACAAGATTATTGGCCCCATAGAAACTGTTTAAAAAGGTTTTGATTTCAGAAAACAATAAATACTACCAAATGAAAATATCCCTATGGTGCGATATCTAAAGTCGTTTATTAACTTTTATTAACTAAAATTTATATACAGCAACAAAGAACATTAAGTTTTAACGTAATATCTAGAAATTATTTTAAATAAATTCTGACATGCTTCATAAATCTATAAGATGAAGTCCATAGAAGAACTATACTGTAACGTTCCCGAGCTTCAAATAATCAACACAGGCAATATATTTAATAAAAGGTATTTATTTCTATATTTCAAGTCTAATAAAAATAAAATAGCTCTATTAATAATAAATAACTAAAGCACTACTAAAAACGCTTATTAACTAAATTCACTTAAATAGTATTTATTTATATTCACTATTTGTTTTCACTATTTATTTCCACTATTCCACATTCTTTCCAATACGGACTGTCCCGTCTTTGTTCGCGCGCATGTTTATATTTGGCGCGTCTCGTTCTGGAGTAATCTACATCTTTCTTGAATGTTCGCCTACATTCGCACCCAGAAACTTCGATTGTGTATCTATGCAGCATGCAATAGCGTCCTCTATGAACAGTCTCATTATCTACGTGATCCCCAATCTGAAGAGGTAATGCCATCTACTAATGCACTTGGAAACTCAAATTTGAAATTTAAAAATAGGCGCGCGTTAGAATACTATGTTTGGAAATAAACGAAATATGTAGTGGATATACTGAACTGTAAGTTTGTTTAAAGCAATAAAATATTAGTAAGTATGTTGAATAGGTATTTGTTTACAAAGCTGCACCTTTTATCTCTTCATTGTTGTCTATTATTTATTGTTTATTTAAATATCCTTAGCTATTTAGTATCCTCATAATTAGGCTATGTGTTAGTTACTTATTTGTATTCAGCTTCATATTGCACTATTCCAGGCCTGGCGCTATATTTTGCGAGGCCCTGTGTAGACCCATAAGGCCGGCCCTGAACTATTATAACAAAGTTGTATACAAAAGAAACAAAATAAAAGAATGTTGTGACATAATATTTTCTGATTTCTTAATTTCGAAATGCATCAGATATTTTTGCAGAGAATTAGGTTTCCTAAAAGTTTACTCGAAAAGTTTTTCATTATAAAGTAATAATTTTATACTATTCACTTTAAAACAGCCTACCCTATTGCACTGGATGCACGTTTCAATAGCAGAGATATCATCGTCAGCACTAAAATCAGATATCTTCTAATTATACTAAAACTATTACTATTTTTATCAAAAAATGACATGGTATAGTGATTGCGTCCATGGTTGTTTGTCACCATACTTAACTAATCACCAAAAGGGATATAATTTTAAAAACAACAGTTGTTTTCATGATTACTATATTACAGGGGGAAAAGTAGATTTTTTTCTTTTAACGGATATCAATAAAAAAATATATGCAATTTTAGTAACAAGATTAGATTATAATGGATGGATAATTAAAGATATAAATCAACTCGTTACTTTCAATTTATTTTGATTTTGGAAAAGTGAATGGAAGGAACTGATTTATATCTATAATTATCTATCCATTATATTACTATCCATTCACAAAGTAGAACACAGCGATAAAGATTAGATTATATTTCAAATATATTTTTTTCTTCATAAATAAATATTTAAGTCAATGAATCTATCAGTTTGATTTTGTTTTCCTTAGAACTAATTGTAAGTTTGGTACATTACTTAATGTAATAATTGTATATTGTTGTAATTTATGTATGCCCTTTATGACTTGTATATTATCTACAAGAAAGTAAACTATTTATATATTAGATCATAGTTAGGAACGTTAACGTTTGTACTTAAATGCAGCTAAAAATCAGAGAGTGGTGACAGTATTTCGTTTTTTTTTTAATTTTTTTTACTTATCCTTACTGTGAGATGCAACAATAACCTTATAGCTATTAACAATAAATAGAATGAAGAAGAACAAGCAAGCTACTAGTGTAAACGGTATAAATTCGCAAATATTTAAGTAATACAGCCCCAAAGGTATGGCATCGGAATTCAGAGTAACAACATAGCAGAAGTGTGAGAGGTGTACCGCAGGCACATATAGGCAGACAACTCAGATCGTCTGCTTGTTAATATGTCATTAATAGTTTTTCAAAGATAGGTACTAAAAAGAAAGAAGTCCTAATGCAGAATTATGTGGGTATGCTAATTTTGCTTTTTGGCAATTCCAAAAAAAAAGACATGAACTTTCAATAAGTAATGGGAAAATTATTGCAATTGCAATGCACGTTTTACTTATTATTACGCAAAAATTTAACGTTGTAATTCCAGTATCTGTTTATAAAAGTACTCTTTTTTGTAATTATAGCTTTAAGAAGGAAATCTTAGTCGGCTGTTCGCATACAAAATGTATATAAAAAAAAATTATTCGATTCAAACATTGCAAATTCCTTGATTCTTTTATTCTGTACTCTTTTCATTTCAGATTGTCTTTTTTTAGAAATTCTAACTAGACTGAATGTAGAATCTTTATGCAATCTTAAATATGAGAAAATGCTTTATCGCTTTGGAAACTTTTGCATTCATTTTATATTTTTCAAATAATCATACATCCCCGACAAAAACTTGACGCGATAAGAATTTTAAGGGCTATAGAAAACTAGCAAGATGCCTATTTAAATTTTTATTCATAAAAGTAAAATAAATTCAAAAATACATTCTACAATGATACATAAATTTAATAAAAATTATTATTCAATGTTTTAAACAAATTTTGCGACAAAAACTTAGACGTTTTGTTTTGATAATGTGCACCACTACTCCATATAAATCCCATCTTAAGCGAAAATATAGCAATACAGTAGTCTACTTATTACAGTAGAGTGGCAATCTATTTAGTATCACACGTCATTACTAGATTTACCATAATATTATAATATCTCATTTATTGCTTAACATTGTAGTATGTCCAATCATAACCTGTGAAGCGATAGCTTAGTGGCAAAAGGCCGCAGCAAGCCAAAGCAAAAATTTATGTCCTTAAAAAGGATTGCAAGTATGGCAATCACGGGAGCAATGTCTTTTTGTCGTCGTTGGCATTAGAAGCTCTTCTGGACCTACCACCTTTGCACATTGTGGGGGGCAAATGTGCTGAGCATAGTAATTTCTCTGTAGTTTTTTACACTTTCTATGATCTCATGTTTAAATACTAGTATTAAACATAAAGGTAGCGCTGGTTCGGATGGGATCCCGTGCCGGTTAGTGAGGGAGGTTGCTGGGTCGTTACTTCGACCGCTCACCCAGCTTGTAAATTTGTCGTTCTCAGATGGTAGGTTTCCGACTATCTTAAAAACCTCTGTAGGCTTAGCCATTCACAAGAAAAATTCACGTGACTATTATAGGCCCATATCTCTAAGTTCTACGTTTTCTAAAATCTTCGAATACGCTATGTTGTTTAGACTTTTGTACCATCTTGAAAATAACAATATTTTGATCTTTCGACAACACGGCTTCAGAAAGGGTTTCTCGACCATTATAGCCATAGCTTCTCTGGTGGATGAAATACTGGACTCCTTGGATCGTGGTGAACATCCAGCTGGGGTGTTTTGCGATCTTAGTAGAGCCCTTGATTGTGCTAATCACTCATTTCTTATTAACAAGCTCGAGTGCTATGGTATTAGAGGAGTCGTTGCCGATTGCTTTGTATCTTTTCTCTCCGAAAGGACTCAGTTTGTTAGAATCAAGTTTAAATCATATAAAAACATAAAATCGGTTCACTCGGCTAATCTACCTGTCCGAATGGGGGTGCCGCAGGAGTCGATCCTTGGCTCTGCGCTTTTTTTATTATTTATAAATGACATGACCAATTTTATCAATCCATTGACAATATATATGCTGATGATACATCGGCCGTTGTTTCAGACAGTCATTTCAGCGCTTTGCAGGCCAAGGTAAACTCCTCGCTTGATTTGTTGGGCCAGTAGTTTCAGTATAATGGACTTCACTTAAATATCGCCAAGACGAATTATGCAGTCTTTCGAACGACCCAGTCCCGGGCGGATGCTACGTTAGATGTCGATATAAATGGCGTCCAGGTTGTTCAAGAGTCATCTGTGTGTTTCCTGGGCGTATATGCCGATGAGAAGCTAACTTAGGCTGAACACTGTAATTTTATTATATCTAAGCTCAATCAAGTATGTTTTCAAATCAGAAGCTTAAAATATGTTCTACGTATTGAGCACGTTATATCTTGCGGTCATGTACTGGGGTTCCTCGTCTTCTTCTTCCGTTTTGCTTTTCTTGCTCGGAAACGTATCATTCGCTGTATTGCAAATATCAAATCATTTGAATCTTGTAAGCTCTTTTTTGTTAAGTTTAAAAATTTACTTCTGCCGAGTGTTTATATTTTAGAGCTTCTATCTTATATTTATTTGATTCAACATAAAATTCCTGAAAGCTCAGATTTTCATACATATAACACTAGATATAGCAACTTTCTTAGAACTCCTCTTAACACACTTTATCTGACTCAGCGAGGCCCTTTGACAATGGGAACGAGACTGTTTAACACACTTTCTGATGAGTTCAGGTCGATTCCCGATGCTAAACTTTTTAAAAAAGGCTGCGCGGGCTTCTTCTGGACCGCTGCGTGTGCTCTGTTGAAGAGTTCCTCGCAATTTTTAGTGCGTAGTGGTAATTTAGATGTATATTTAACTTTATGAGCCATATTGCTACAACTATTTGTATTGTATTCGTTATTGTTCATACTGACAATGTCGATATTTTTGGATCCCATGACAATATATTGATCTATCTATCTATCACCCCAAATTCCGAACCTTACTCCAGAGTAATTACCTTTTATTCCTTTAAATTTATGTTTTCTCTCATTGAAACTGTGTTGTTTATTTTTCTATCGTTATTTTGTTTTCTAATGGATTCTTAACTTTATTCTATTGTACATCGTAATAATTCCATACATTTTTGACAAAGCATTATTTACAATTAGTTTTCCCAATTAATTTTTTTTTCAAACAATGTTGTTACATAATTTATTCTTCCGTCATTTCACTATCACACCATTATTACACGTATGATAATCATATTTATAATGCTATCAGCGAGAAACAGTCTGCGAATTTGACCTGTTTGTAGTCGAAGTTGTTAATTAACACGAATTCCATGATCCGTGATGTTATCCATATACTACGGTAGATGTGGATCCATACGATTAAAACACAGACAATTAATCTCCTTTTAAGCACACGTACGATTAAAACGATCGCAATTTGCATACGCAGGCGATGAATGGTGAAGGAAACGCTTTAAATTGTGACAAGTTTCGTGTATTTCAGTCATCAGCTTTGTCACTACAGCCGGCGCCAACGTTATGTGTGCATAATGAATGCTGTGAATAATGGAATAAAACGCAATATATCCGAGTAATTCCATGGTTTATTTTAGTTCACTTTTCTTTTTATTTTAATTTAACTCCTAATTAGATTTAGAAGAACACGCGGCAAAACTGTGTATAATTTTTATAGCTCGGCGATCCTTTGAGTGATCGATTCAAATTTAGTAGCGCTGCGGTAATATAAGGAGGTGTACGGTGAAGAAATTCGCACGTTCCAGATTGACGCTGGCGGGTAATTAAAATAGCTTAAGCGAAAATCGTTGAAATTGCTGTTCACGTTTATCGGAAATTATGGCCAGAACGCGTTATGCGAGTAATTATAGCAATTTTGCCAACAATAAATGTCCGTAACTTTCAATTTGTATCGTAGAATTGTCGTTTTTTTATATAATTAAAGTCCAGTTCTCTTTTTTTTTTTCGTGGAAATTAGTGGAGATTGTATTTCGAAACTTAAGTCTTGCACTGTACTGGAAAGAATTCTATAGTAAATAAATAGTCCAGGTGCGAATATAATAATGAAAACGAATATTTTGTAGTGGTGAATAAATTGATATTATTTTATTATATTGTTATCAGTTTTACTTTTATATATTTTTAAATAATAAAAAGGATATAACAAAAATATAAGATATAAAATGTCGCAGTAAACAGCTATACCTTTTCCAGGTGATGTAGGAGACCTCTGCATTTGGCATTTGGCAAGTTTCTTCAAGGACACTTTCCTTTAGAATTTCCTTTCAGGAGGTAAAGATGATCAGTGGTGAAATAGCTATACATCGAAATCAAATATTAGAATTTGAATATTAAATATTTACAACAGTTTTTGCCAGATCAAAGTTGGATCAAGTTTCAGTTCGAAGGAACACATATTTCTTTTACAGTGCATATATTTTACTTAAATTTAGTTTAATAATGCTTTAAGATGTATTAGCAATCCACGTTCATTCTTCAAGAAGACAGGGAAAATTGCTGGTAATTCGGTTTTGTCAAAAATTTACATGTATTCATACTCATTGTACAGTTAATATTTTAAGATTGTTAGTTAAGTATAGTAATTTGTTTCGTAAAATGCAAAATGTATTTTTCCCATGATGTACACACACCTACCTTTATTTTATAATGAATGTAAGGTGATTCATTTTTTCATTTAGTTTAAACATTTCATAGTTTCTTTTGGTCACACGGGCATTCTCAAATTAGCAGACTTTTCTGGGGCAGTTTGCTGCCTCTGCGAAGACAATCACTCTCCATGTCTGTTAGAAAATTTCAATTCAAAAGGATTCACTAGCCAACCTCCGTGAGGTACGGACGTGTCTCAAGTTATTTTATAAAATTTAACGACCATTTTGATAAAATCCTATTTATGCCAAATTCGAATTTAAAAGATGATGGTTAATTGTTCAACAAAGTTTATCACATCAATTTTAAATTTAAAATGTTCTTCAACGACGATTTTTCCGAGATATGTTCCCGTTCTAAGCCAGTCTTCGTAATTAGAATTATGAGAGCCCCCATTCGATGCCCTGACCAGACTTGCCTGCTCTGATGCCTGCCGATTTGCTGCGTGTTATCAACCTAAAAAAAAATTAATTATTTTAATTCGTATCTTAATAATACTTATGAGAAATTTTATTTTAATATGTTCGACAAATTCGTTTGGTTAGGAATTTTATATAACCGCCGACCAATTTGCGACCACTGGTGGAAAACTTTTATACGGTGGCAGTTCCAATTTTACTGGTTAAAACCGAATACCCAGTAATTTTGATCATCAAGTGTAGCACATACTGTTTTACCCGTCTTTTGAGAATAGAATGTCCCGAAAACGCGGTAATTTTGAAAGTCAATTTTAAACGTATTTGTTTCTTATGTTCAATTTATATTGCAAAACTTGGAATTACTAATAAAAAACGTAATTGTTATTTAATAAGTGAACTCATTTGACTTACCTGAGATATTTACTTTCTTATCTGCGTTGTTTTACACGGTTTCACATTTTGAAGCTTTTATAAATAAAAATGCTCATATGTTCCAAACTTAAATGTTTTCTTTATCTCATGAAGTTAATCAACAACCTTGATACTGGTTATACAGGGTGTATCTAATAAAAAAGTAAATTTTGCTGGGGTGTTAACTACACGACATATAAAGCACAAACCCGCCGAAACCGGATTTCATCATTAAAAAATAAAAAAAAGTAAATTTAGAGCCAAAAATTCTTTAGTCCGGGCCTGATGCAAGGAAACATCATATTAAGCACCCGCTAAACGTGGTATTATGTATACATTGCACTCATTCAGTATTATTCTTAATGGTATGCCGTAAGTTCATTTAACGTCATTCTGAATAAATAAAGGCCCTTGTAAAAATAGAAAAACTGAGGCATTTTAAATTTCTTCTTGTTATAAAATAAACATTCCTTATTTGTTAAGAGCATTCTACGTAAGTCTACAAAGTATTATTTTTAATATCCTGATAAGACGTTCGAGTTTCACCGGATATGCGACTTAGTTACAAAAAAGTAGTTACAAAAAAAGTAAATATTTTTCTTTTGCTTTGTCGAATCGAAAGTTAGTTGTAAATAATAAACGGTACCACCTGAATCTGAGTTATTTCTTTTTGATTTATTTAATCATATAACGCAAAATGAATTGAATCGAATTACACAGAAATAAATGTAGATACAGAAAATTTACAAACCCGCCTTTTTACTATGATGTCGCGCGAAAATGAATCTATACATTCCCGCGCTTTTGCCGATGCATCAAGCTTCGATTTTCTTTATATGAAATCATGATGGTCCTGAAAAGCATTGTTTTTTCGAGACGGGAAGAATTTAAATAAAATGTTCGAAGTGGCTTGCACTCCAAGCGGCGATCCACACAAAACTAACAGCGGTAATGGCTGACTGATAGTGGTATGTGGGGGTATACTCGGGACAGCATTTAGGTTGGGCACAGGTGCGGCTCTAGCCTACGGCATTTACAAAATATTTTTTTTCTCGTTAATGCTTACAGATAGACCCCCTGTGCATTAAGACTTTTTGATCGTGAATGATTACAGCTGCTACATATTATTATATTTACCTCTATATCGGATACACCCTGTATAAGAGTTCCATGCCCGCTATTTCACTTAAAATAAGCACTATAAATATCAATATTGGAGCAGAGGACATTCAAGCCACATTCCACCATAGCGTCCCAGGGTGGTATTGAAGATTAATACGGGTATCTATCTATTCATAATTTTTTAATGCTAGTGCGTCCTCTAGCCTGTAGCAGTCAGAAATTCTCACCCCGTATGCTATCTGGCATTTAAGAGGGCATACTTATAATTAAAAAGTAATAAAATAGATGACGCTAGGATGTGTAAAATTGGATTTCTCTATTTATATAAAGAATTATATTTAAAATTTTTTTTTTTTATCCGAGCTGTGTGCTACCTTGATGCATTACAATTCATATTCTTAATCATAGCTGTTATATGATTAGGTACTAGAATTCGGATAAGCCAATCTCTGTTGTCTGCCTTTTGATCAAATTTTTATGAAAATTAGATAATATTTAGTTAAATTTACAACGTATGTCGGTCTGCTTTTCATGTAAGGTAGGCTCATTTTTCAATTAATTATTCAAATAATTGTAACGCACGCGCATTGCAGAATTTAATTACGAGTTTAATAAATGGCTCTAATAAATAAAACATACATAGACGCATTTTATTAGCAATTACTAAGGATTGTGGCGGCTATTACGCCTATAATTATGCAAAGTATGGCATAATTAGCACAATTAACATGTTCTTTAGTAGAAATACATGAGTGAGTTTTGCCGATTTAACGGCTACGTTGAGAAATGTGCGCTTTACACGTCGATAATGTAATCCCATTGTCGTGATAATGTGATTTTTAATGTAATAAAAAAAATAATGGTTATATAAATTTTAATCCAGTCATTCCTAATAAGTATATAGACTGATTTATTTTCGATCCTCACCACTGGGATCTCGCTTATTATTGAAGATAGACGGTAGGGTTAAAATTGGCAAAGTTGCTAAATTTTCTGGCTGATATCCCGAAAAGAAAGTAGACTTATTATTAACTATTGACTTTCAAGATTTAAAAAAGAACAAAAAAGATATTTTTTTATTTTGCCTCTCGCGCTTTTATTTGGACTTGCAGAGAAACACTAAAGATATATTATCAAGGCTACTTTTAATCTTCTATCTAGTGGTGAGACTTCTTTAAATGTTCTTTAGTATATAAATACTTCTGTCCACATCATAACTAGTGAGTAGGGCATCTTTGAAATACACTGTAAGTAGTGAAATATAATTTTACTCTGAGTACTGTTAGTAACTTTTGATCCGCGATTCCAGGGCGCTTAAATGAAATTAGGCGAGGGCCTAATATTCAAATAGAAGTGTAAACTTACAATTTGATATGTTATGCATCATATCATTGTTACGTATTTTCCGAAATGATAACTAATTTTACAGCAACATTATTTTTGAAGCATTTGGACTGCTGAAATGAATCTTTGTTTAACCGTATACAATATCAAAGATTCACGTGATGTATTGAAACTATTTCTGCACATTTGAAGTAAGAAGCAAATAAATTGAAGTTCAATATCCAATCTTCAGAATATATTACTATATTTACGACCGGTTTCGGACAAGGGCATCATCAGGTGTACTGCATAAACATAAACGACAAATTATAGTATAAACCTAAATTTAAATTAATATACTTACAATCTTCAATGTAAATTTGAAGCTACGTCACTTATAATTTAATTTATTAGTATCTGATAGACAATAATAAAAATGAAACTTAACAAAACAATAACAATTTGTTATAAAGCTAAATATTTAATTTTAATTTAAATGTGTGTTGTGTATTTTAAACGAGAAAATGGAATGGATATGTATTTTCTATTTTATACAATCTCTTGAAGAGATCGTAAAAAACAAAAAAATACATATCCATACCATTTTACACCCGTAAATTAAAATTAAAATTAAAAATTTGTTTACCTGACATGTATTTATAGTACGAACCGATATCCAGTAATTTTACCATCAAGGTTGGCCATTCTGATTCACACGTCTTTTAAACAGAGCATAACTCTGTTTGAACGTTCAGAAAACGCGGGAATTTTGAAATTTAATTTTAAACGTATTTATGTTTTCTGTGATGAATTTATATTGCAGAACGTGGAATTACTAATAAAACGTTATTGTTATTGAATAAGCGAACTCACGTAACTTACCTGAGATAAGAATATCCTTATTTATGTTTTATTTTACACGGTTTCTCATTTCGAACTTTGTTATAAAATAAAACCACTTTTATTCACACTTAAATGTTTTCTTTATCATGCCAATTTGATCATAATTGAGGTACAAGACTCTCTTGCGTATGATATCGTGGAAACTGGCTATTAAACATGCAAATTGAAGCAGAGGACATTTTGGCAACAGTCTTCCATACCACTTCCCCACGTACTTAAGAAAAAAAAGGAGGGACTAGCTATCTGTAGCATTACAATATATGCATATATTAGTTTAAAAACGTAAATATAGGTGGTATGTTATAGTTTAATTGCTCATTCAATAATATTACATTGTTGTTTTTCTTATATTTTTCTATTGTATATGCTACAAGCAACTTTAATTTTTGACTTTTATCGCATTTATCGCTAAAATTAATTTTACATTTTCATTATTTTTACTTGTATGTCCGGTGTTCACAAAAAAAATTAAATATTTTAATTTTATAACAAATTATTGTTTTGTAATGTTCTATTTTTATTATTGTCTATTAAATAGTGATAAATTAAATTATGAGTGACGTAGCTTCAAAATTGTATTGACGTTTAATTTAAATTTAATTTTATACTATAATTTGTTATTAGCATTTGTTAAAAACAGGGCAATACATTCTGTATTGCATCTGAACTTCCCCTTGGGATTTTGTGCGGTAGCTCACAAGCATGTATTTTATTCTTATTTTTGACTTTATTTGTATTTTCTTACACTGTAGAGTTATTGGGCAAAATAAGGGCTATTATTATATTCATGCAGTACACCTGATGATGTCCTAGTCCAAAACCGGCCGTAAATATAATCACATATTTTGAGGATTGGATATAGAACTTCAATTTCTTTGCTTCCTATACCTCAAATTCAAATCCACCAATCCAGGTCTTACAATAATTTACTTCTACACAGTTGTAAGATATATTACAACAAAGTATTTAAAAAAACCCACACCTTAGAAATCTTACAATAATATTGGTTCAGTCAGAACAATTTCTCGTCGTTGCGAATCTTATGCTAATTTGTAGAAATGACCATTACAATTGTTAGTATTTCTCAATTTTTTTTCCGTGGTGTGTTGCTTTAATTTCGGTTATTTTGTGTTTAATATTGTTAATGTTTTCCACATAAATTGTTCTCATTTATTAAAATAAATTAAATTAAATTTTAATAATTTATAATTGAGTTTATATACTAAATAAATTATTATTTTATTTTTATATTTTAAAGATTGAAATCTTCAAAGTTGTCAGGTATACGGTCTATAGAGATTGGAGTGAATGAAGACTCATTTGTTTAGCTTTAATATTCCACGAACACTTATTTGCTTCCTCATGTAATAAACTAAAATACAAAAAAAAAACTGTTAAACAAAGAATTTTAACCTAAGAAGAGCATGAGCTAAACAAGTGATTACCCTATTCGTTCACGTATGTGTACCTGCCTGATTTAGAAATCACAGATCTATTATGAGATAGTGATTTATATACCCGTTTCTATGTAAGCACATATAACGTCAAATAAAGTGTTGGTATTTTTGCAGTGATTTAAAGAGATTTGGTGGCCTTTGATTGCAGATGCGCAGCAGGCGGCAGACGACGATTCCTCCGAAGAAGGAAGCTCAAGGGCGCAGTACGTTTCCGCGAATTGCGTTGTTTTCACACATTACCAAGGGGACGCGGCCAGTGTAGTGGACGAACACTTTTCTAGAGCATTAGATAAGACGAACCACGCTAAAGGTAAGTTTGCATTACTGATGCGTTTTCTGCCGAAAAATCAGGTGGTTTCATAATATGGTAAATAAATTTAAAATAAATAAAACATTTTTTTGTGCCGTCATTAACCCTAGTAAATATAGAAAACTTGATAATTACACTTTAACCATCTGATCCGCAGTGCGCCATCTATTATCCCCGCACAAACTGGTATTATCTTTTCTGTCTTGGTGGGAAATTCGAATTGAATATTATTAGTATATTACTGACTTGGAATCCATTTTTGAGTAATTTCAGTTTTTTCGAATTTATTTATGCATACATATTCAAAGTACAGAGCAATTCTATACAGTACCTAATAAACTAAAAGCCTGTATATAAGAGATGCACAGTAATGCATACATGTGTACAAGATGTGATCAGTTGTTACAAAATCTGTACGTTATAGAAATGAATTATTAATGAAAAGATGCAGGATCTATTGCAGACTTCTTTAGGTGCCGCTTGTTTTCCAAAGAAGCACTATGTGTATTTAAAGCCACTACAATATTTTTTAGGGAGTTAATCATAATTACTACATACAAAGAACATAGGCACCTTTCTATCTGCTAGGCTTCAGCCTGGAATAGCCGTAATAATGATAACTGGACCAAAGATAATCCTCGCTGAACTCGTTGATAAGCATCAGCAACGATTTTCAGTACATGTTTGGGCAGGTATTTTGAATTATTCTGTTATTATTTCATTATATATTATTATTACACATCGGTGAGACATGTAGTTTCATCACGATGGCGCTCCTGTACACTGATGGTGTATGACAACACTTGGTAGCAATGTTTGGCGAGGGGTGATTTGAAAGGGGAGCACCAGTTTCTTAGCCTCCCAGATCACCAGACTTATTTCCATCGACTTTCTCCTCTGAGAACACATGAGGAATCAGTTTATTCACTACCAGTGGTGTTACAGAAAAAAAGTTGTTGCTTATGTTATCGCAACGGCATAAAGTATTGATGCTTGAAGTAATTCAAGGAACACGATGATTCTTTCTTCGCAGTTGCGCTCTTTGTGTACAGGTAAAAGATGTAAATGTTGAGCTGTTTTTATAACTATTATTTAAAAAAAAGATAGCTATTGTTTAATCATATTGTGAGAATTCGAAATTCCATTCGGTATAATATAAAGTATTTAAATTCATTTTATTTATACGTTGATGATAAGTACTGTGACATTTGCTGTAACAGCGTCTACTCCATAGGAAATGACAGTCTATTTTGTTTAAAGTCTCGCATAATTAAGATAATACTGTATTTATTTTAAATTTTATCTGCTTCTTTGTCTATTGTATGATACGATTGCTGACGAGCACATTACTTTTTAGAAGGGCGTTTGAAGTTCAGAAAAACAACGCCAACCACCATTGTTGCGCTCTCTAGTAGAGAGAAGTGGAACAAGTATAGAAGTATAGCGGTGCGGAACGACGTCACAATTAAAGTTTATAAAAACCCTTAACTTTGTTTTTTTTAATTAATTAGTTCGCGGAGACTCGATTTAGCTTCAGGTAAAGCACGGCGCTACTCTTCGTTATCGGCGTTTTCAAATTTGAAAATTAAAATCAAACTTCTCTTGTTAAAAATTCCTGTAATTCACCTAAGCTTGAAAATCCGAGAACAGGAAGCAAAAGTTTTCCTCGGGAAGTGTCTCTGTTTTTTGTGTTAAAGCCGTTCGAAAAACGCCCTTTTTTAATTTGTGTGTGCGTTGTGTAAAGCTATTGTGCCTTTATTATTTTGGATTACGGGAATAATTCGTTACGCACATCGGTTGGTAAGGCGTGCTAAAATTTTGCTTAAAAACTAACCATTGCAAACACCTAGAAACCGTAACTCGTTCTTTCTCTCTCTCTCTTATTAAATAATTTTGTATACTAAAAATTTCATTGTGTTTATGCTCACCGTCATTATAAAATTTTAAATGTTCTTTCAATATTTTTTTTTTGTTTTTTTTTTACTTGTTAATTTTACTACTTAATTTGTTATCTTGTTATTTTTTTTCTAACAATTGTTTCAATATATTCAATATATAATTTGTTAAAAATAGACATTCTATTATTTCGCTATAAATAAAGTTCATTTGTACCCTCAATAAAGTTTCGGAGAGAAAGTCTTAAGTAGAAGAAGACGTCGAGATGGAAAAGTTGACAATCTGCAGGCAAACTAACGGCCCTACTTCGATTGATTGAGAAAAAACACCGTTGTAAAATATCTTTGGCTAAATCTACTAAAACCAATCGCTACCAAACAAAAAAATTGTGTTCCAGCGGTGGCTCATCGGTCAAAAGAGCAGGTTGGGTTATCTATAAAACGAGGGTAGTTCCGTTGATTCAGCGTAAAGAATATTCGGGAGAATATTTAGGCTGGCCACCCCAAAAATTTCCAGAAAAGAAAACCTGTTTTTATTAATCTATGTTACAAGTTACGAAATCGAAGTGTTTTAGTGCGCGTAAGCACGAGTAAGCCGAGTTAGTCCACACGTCAAGTGCCTAAAACACTTCTATCGTAACGAGTTACATACATGATTTTTTGTACAATCGCCAAAAAAATTATATTAAATTGGATATGCGACATTGTCAAAATTGCTTGACATTGTCAAATTGACAGGATTACAATTTATTTTGACATGAATAATTAGCGAGTGCAACAAAGTAGAACGCGCCCATTAAATCACATTACTTTTAGGCACACGTGCGGTAAAGTGACATACTTTACCGTACTAGTGCCTAAAAGTATTTTATTTCTAAACTATAATCACAATCGAAATATTGACTTTATATGTGGATCGTAGAAAAAGTTGCAATATGATTACATAGATTGTAATGCGCACAAGCGTGAGAAAGTTGCCTATTTCTAAGGAAATCAATGTATTTTTTGAGAAGGTATACACTTTTAACCTATCGTTCTTTGGCTAAATAATTTTCTTTGCCATCCCTCAAATTTTTAAAAAGTTGTTTTTCGCACCCTGTGTATATAATTTTTTGAAATAAAATGAATAAAATAAATATATCTAATTAATGTAAGCACTTATAATTAGCGTGCAAAAATTTAATTTTATCTATTTATTATTGGAAGGCTACGATAAACATACTGCAATGATTAATAACTTTACTTAATATATTTTACAATGAATGACCTCGGATTTGACATTAATGAATCTTGTGAAATTTAAGCATTTTCTCGAATGTCAATTTATTTATGCATACTCGCACTGTTATCGCACAGGTAGGTGCCAAGCCGAACAGAGCGAAATGGAAAGAAATTCTTGTCTATAAAAGTAATGGAGCGCCCTACGGTTAAATATCAAAAGCGACGATGAGCATTACATGATAATGGAATAATCAAGTTTTAGTTGTTGCTGTCTGAAGCGGTTTGAATGTTTTATAGATTGTCGAGGTTAGAATTCCAACAGCGATGTATTTTATTATAAGCACATAGAAACACTATAATCGCTGTTGACAGACGGACAATCGAAGATCACTATTTATACGATGGTGAACTAGCGATGTGAATGCGCTAGCATATGTCATGATGGTCGTATACTACAAGGAAATTCCGAAAAATCTTCAGCAGCTGTAGTTCTTTTCGACTTCATATTTAGGCACCAGTTGCTTTTTTTTTTTTGTGGAAACCGTCTAACATGGAGTCTTCGAAAACACTGCAGCCTGTTGGTATCTTGTATTTAGTCTCTCATTTCTTTTATCCATTAAATTAATTATATGAACCATTCAAGCATCCTAGTACCCTGCACTAATCTTTATAGGTCTCTGGTTGCTGAAAGGTAATTCTCTGGGTTCACTTTTAACTTGCCGAAAAATACCTGTCTTCTAGCGGCCAGAGCCTCGCGTTTACACATAATGAGGTAAGCATTATCTGTCATCTCTCTTCACAGTCTACAGTTGGTATCTCCAGTGTTGATCCCAATTTTCTGCAAGTGTCCTTTCAGCCTACAGTATTCTGTTAATGCACCTGTTACGGTGCGAAGATGAATCCTACTGAACTGCAGTAGTTCTTCAGTCTTCTTTTTTGACGATTCCTTATTAAATGTCTTCCTGTGAATTTTCCTACCTGTGTTACTACCCAATTCCTCATCTGCTGTCCTGCTATGCTTTTAGATACTCTTAGACCAGGTTCTGGGCCTAGATATGAAGCTGATGATCCCTTGCTTGCTAATTCCTCGCCTTTTTCGTTTCCTTCGATTGCTGAATGTCCTGGCACCTACAGCGAAGTGATTTTATTGCGATCTGTCAGTTCTCGAATACATTCCTAAACCTGTATTGCTTATTCCTTAGGGCTCAGTATTACCCTCAGTATCGCCTGGCTGTCTGATGCAATATAGATTCGTTTATTTTTATAAGTTTGCTGATTGATTTCAGTGGCACAATGCAATATTGCATATGTCTCTGCTTCGAAATTCCTATGGATATTTTTATTTCTATTTCATCCTGCTTTAGATTCAACACTAATCCGTTTCGTTTTTGATCCGTCTGTAAACCATATTAATTATCCGAACCTGTTTCTGTAGTTGGATTGACTCCAACAATTTCCACTAATTTGATCTGTGATTTCAATTTTGAAGTTTGTGTTATAGAATATGTCTAAACCATGTAGTCTGATATCATTCTCAAAAGGCTGATCAGCAAAATTATTCAAAGTGTGTGTGACATCGGCTTTAAAATACCACACATTGATAATAAATGATGAATATGGAATTTACATTCAAGGCAATTAAAGCTATGCATATATGGTAGCAGCTTGCGTTAGATTGTAGCATTTCATATTTTTTTGCTCGGACTAAACTTTAATTTTTGATGGAGCATATTTAAATGATAAAGACTTACTGATACAAGACTGCATGTCATGAAAAATAAGTTTTTCTTCAGACTCTAGTTTCTTTTGTCAGGGATAACAACTATTTCAATTCAGGGAATTTGACAGTTCAATTATTGTTAAAATTTTAAATTTTAAAGTCACCTCACTCCCATTTCCTCCTTTGGTCGTTTTCTCTTAGGTGTTGCTAAAGAATATTCTAGGCTAAAAAGAAAAGAAAGTGGATGATCTGTAGAAAATGATTCCAGTTAAATGTAATTAGACAGTAACATCATGGTTTAAATATTAGTATAATTATGGAGTGAAACAAGAAGTGACCTTAGAACGTCTTGACATGTGCTCTTTTTTCATATTACCTTAATCTTATTTGAAGATTTAATTTAACGAGATTTTCCTACCTACCTAACCCACCTTCAGTGCTTTAATATCGAATTATTTATAACCACCGTCGTTAAGAAGATTGGTGTGTTTTTTACTGGTCCAAGAGCATTTTAACTCTCGTACAAGCTATCGCTTCTGGATGAAAGATCAATCGACACATTACAAGTTCCGGATTATTTAACATTGTTAAGACAAAAGAGAAGGTATCCTGGTGCCAAGGAGCATTACAGAGGGACTATGGTACAGTAGGGGTGATTTCCAGTGTTCTTTACATGAAGAAATCCAGAGCATATATTTCGCTACTAGCTACTCCGACACCATAATCTCTAAGACACATTGAGAATAAACTGTGTGGTAACCCAGTTTACTACATTAAATCTAAGATTTAGTTTACTGTGCTCTAATTGCCTTTGCTTGATAATCCCTCTTTTTTCATTTTTTAAATTCAATCTTTATATCCATTGTTTTCAATACTTTTGATGTTTCAATTTCACTCCGTAGTCAACGCTAAGTTAAAGCATACTATAAGGTCATTCGACCTAAAGTTTAATTTTGCTATTTACTTGCCTTTTTGTTTAAGTATCTTTAAATTAATTCATTGTAATTCCTCATGTAAAGTCACTTTGTCTGTCTTTCATTTTGCTATTACATGTTAAATGTATTCTATCAATTATTCATTATCTTTTAATTTTGTTGGCCTGCATACCTTCCGGTAGATTAACTACTGGCGCCCAATTTAAATAGAACTTTCTTTGTATCCACGATCCAGCGAACACTGAAAACGAGCAACTGCAATAACAATATTATAAGCTACTAGACTATCTAATGCTAGTGTAAACTGCTGATGTTACATGTTTTTTAATCTCCTAGTAAAATGCTGATTATTCTATAGAGGGAATAATAGATAACGTCTGTTTATTAAAGTGTTTTGGCAATAGAAATGGCTGTGAAATGTATTTGAAAGAAAGTAAGGGTATTAGTAATTTTTACCCCACTCGTGGTTTGATATAGGTAGTGATAGTTCACTTAAGAGAGGTTAAGATTAGAAAAAAGTAAAACAGTTGTGAAAATGATTTGAAGATATTAGACAAAGATTGAGTTGTTAGAGGAATTAGAAGGAGCTTACAGAAATAATTTTGGGGACGTATTTTTCAAAGTAGTTCAGAAGTAAGAGCGATAGTTACAAACAAGCCAACTAATTTGAGCAATGAGATCTAACCAATATCATTCATGCAATTAAAAAAAAATATTTTTCTTTTATTTTGGTGTTTTTTTTTTTTTCGTAACTAAGTATTCTCAACTTTTTTTTTATGTTTTAGTTTATTTGAAGAATTGAAAACCAGTAACAGATCATGCTGAGATGACATTCTCTTCATTTATCTTACTTATACGTATCATTTTTTTTGTCTTTTTGTATTTTGTTTTATCAATACACTATTATTACTATATAAGTTAAGCTACACTGATTGCCTATCTTAATAATTATATGAAAGTATGCCTCAGAACCTGCACTAATCCAAGAGTAATTAATGGAAAGGAACGAAGATTTTCGATATAAGTACCTTTTAATCAAAAATTGAAAATGTATTATTAACATTATTTTGTATGCGATAAAAATAAAGAATTAGAACATATTTTATGGTAAACGGGGTATAACGTCTTAAATCGGCCAGTAAAAAGTGGAATTTTGGGAGTGTTAGTTTATAGTACTCCAGAAGTATATTCTGGATTAGAAAATAATGTATTTACTCAAAAACACTTTGAAAAAGGTATTGATTTGAGAACTTTTAATTCACGGGCCTCTTACTACGAATCTACAATAATTCAATTAGAAAACCAGAGAAAACTAAAACTATAGCTGGAATTATTAAGACAAGATACAAATTAAATAGTTATATAATACTATTCAAAACATTTATTGAAATTGATATAATAAAATCATATATGAAGGAAAAATAGCAGTTTGATCTACTAAATGTCCAATATTACACTATTTTTCTGAATTCCTATAGTGTGAAGTCAATCTAATAAATAGGAAAGAACAGCAGGAAGTATATACAGGTCAACACGATTGAGTTGAGTCTTACCTCTGATTTTGATTACTTATGCCAAACTAAAGAAAGAAAAAATATTTTATCTAATAAAATGCTTTTGTAGATACCAGAACGAAATTTCAACATTTATGAAAAGAGTCTATTTTTCAATGTTAATCATATTTAAAATTAAAACAAGTTATGAATTATATATTTTAATTATTTTTATTATAAAAGACAGCACAAATAAACATAAAAATACAAAAAAATGATACAAAAGTAGCTTTAAAAATGAATACTTTTTATTCTTTTGTGTAATTCTTCAGAAACTTTCTCGTATGAGCATCCAAATGTAGTCACCCATCATGTTCTCATTATATTGTCCTTGATATCTTTGTTCAAAGTTCATTATATCCTGGTGGAAGCGTTCCCTGCTCTTCTGAATATTCACCCAAGTTATCTTTGAATTTATCCAAGTGCGCATGTAGCATGTGCACTTTGAGGACATTCTGCAACCATGACTTTTGAGCTGTTCAGCTATTAGAAATAAGCTCTCGTATATTCTCGGCCTTCTTTTACCAAGGAAGCATGAATGACTGCTTTAAGCTGAGCCACGCTTGTTTTTCATGAGTACTCAGAGCCTGAAGAAAATGTTCACTCGCCATTATTTTCTTTATTTGTGGACCGACGAAAATACCAGCTTTAATTTTAGCCTCTGACAGTTTTGGGAAAAATGTTTTTAAATATTGAAAGGCTTCGGAGTCTTGACGAAGAGCTTTACGATTGCTTCATGAGTCCTAATTTTATGTGCAGTGGAGGGCATTAAAATACGATCAGGCTCTACAATTGGTTATTTTTTACATTATGTTGTCCGATTTGAAACTCGCTCCGTGAGGCCATGAATGCTGTGGTAGTGAAGTGCATCGGCTCTACTGTCCCATAAGCAAAGGTAACACGGATATTTAGTGTATCCCCTTGCATTCCCACCAGAAAACCAACCATTTTGAAATCCCCTATCACGGCCAGCATACTGTTCATATTTTAAAACTTGAAGAACCATTTTACGCTTTCGTAATTTCTTTGAGCATTACAGAATGAGCCAGAGAAGTGATGGAAATTTATTCCCATTAGTAGAAGAACACTTTTAAGCTTCTTGTAGAGCTGTCGATGAAAATACGCCTTCAGAAGAAATGCTAGGATTCCGATTGCATCAAACAAACCTTTACATCATTACAGTAACACAGTCCGTCTTCCTTCGTGAAAAACCCAGCAAACATTTCATGACGCTTTCTTTGGTCACTTATTTTAACGTTGTCCTTGAGCAAATTCCACTGTTTTAGCCGTGAAGCTAATATTTCTGCTTTAATTTTAGGAGGTTTAAATCTCTTATTAAGTCATTAAACTCTTCTGCATCAATGAGATGTGGTTCAATAGATGGTGTCGCGATTACGTACTCGCTGCCTTCGCTATTATCAGATAATTGTGATAGCGGTACCATCTCTTGAGTCTTCACGTTTGGACTACAAGGAACTGGAAAAATTTCACTGTGAGGTACTGGAGCAGACGTTGATGGTAGGTTTGGATACTGGATCTTCTTGGCATTTTTTCCAGCACGACGCATACGTGGATTAACAACACAAAAATAGCAATCATTGATGTGATCAGTTGGCTCTCTCCATATTCTTGGTACTGCAAACTTCATCTTTTTTTTTTCTCCTCGGTACCAGGCTGGAAAAAAAATTAATATCATTCATTAACAAATGACGCATTTAATGTATATTTTAAAAATATGTAAATAGGTATACAAATGTACTTTAAATATAAGGTGTATTTTCTACCTTCTAAAGTGTTTTTGCAGTTATTACACGAGAAGTGAGGCGCCCATATTTTATTCTGACTTCGTACGGGCATGTTAAAATAAGCTTCATAGGCTTCACAAAGTTTCTTATTTGATGATAAACTAAATTTTTTGGCTCTCACTTTAATAAACTCACCACAAACATAGCAAAAAGAGTCCACGTCGTTTTTACACATTTTCGATGACATTTTTAGGCCTCGCGACACATAAAATACGTTATTCCTCTAGAAAGCGCACTCGCATACTGCCAGGACACTCTGCTACCTCTCACTTCACACCCACAGTCCCTCTCACCCCTCTCTTGCATCATAAATGCAACGGTTTTAAAAAAATTTGCAAAACCACCGTATATTTTAGTTTTCATTATATTAAGTACAAAAGCAAACTTTATTTATTATTAATGGAGTTCCTGTTTACTTTTCGATTTATATAATCAGAAAATAATCACTAAATAAAAGACTCAAAAAAAAAATTTTTTTTTGTTGACCTGTGTATTACACCGTGACCTAAGAAGTCTATTGTGTCCCATATTCTTGCTGTTTTATAGCTGATCTTCCAATCCTATTCTTTTCAGAAAGTGCAGAATATGAGAAGGTGCCAGGTTAAGTAAGTCTCCCTCTTCGATTTCACATGCTCCCAGCTGCAACGCCCCTGAGCATTGTGCTAAGCATTTGGAGAAGAGATACATGGTTGTTTCATTTTGTTCCCCACAAAATCTACCTTCAGGTTCCTTTGCTAATCCCGCTTACTCAGAGATGTTCTTTCAGTTAGCAATGGACTGAAAGTATTCCTGTTAATATGTGAATATTGTTCTAACTCAGGTTGATGCATTATGTAACCTCTTGTGGTTATAGATTACCAGAAAGATTTTAGCTTGCTCATTTCCTAAAGATTCTCAATATAATTTAATTTTCTTTGCTCCAGTTCGCCTTTCAATTACTTTTTTATCCCGCCAAAGGATTATATCAATTCATTTACATCTAAAAAAAATGTCTCATTTATTGCAACACCAGTGCACCAAAAATTGAATATAGTAAGGAACTAAGTATTTTTTTTAAATGTAAATTCTTTTTAGAGTTATTGCCTGATGAAAGTTTTGTAGAAATTCAAAAACTAGGTTTGTATGTAAATTGTTTTAAATCAGTTACCTTATTTAAGTTACACCACGCAATAGTGCTCTATTTGGTGATGTCGGAAGCCTGTTATTTTCATTAAACTTCTTTCGCATTATTAAATATTTATTAGATGAAATTGCTCTAGATGTCAAGTATGCTCGTTTATTATGTGTAAATGAACCGAACATGAACATCAAGGTAATCGTTTCTGCATTCAATTGTTATTACAAGATAGAATTCCTCAATAGAATGTCGATTATATAGTTATCTTTCTTTATTGACTCCTTAGAAAGTATTAACAGGCGATAACTTAACATATGGACTCCCGTAGAGCAAATATTCGCATTTCCAACAAAGCAAAACGCGCGAAAAAATTAACAATGTAACAACTAACGCAAGAACATCTCAGTAGTTATAGTGAAGAACAATTACATCGCATCGTAGAGATAACATCGGACTAGAACTCGATAGGACGCAAATTATACGGAAGTAAATTAGAAACGCCGCGAGGAAAATCACTGTGTTTGTGCGTTGCTTCTTAAACGTTGCGGTGTGCTTTGTGCGCACAAACACACACACGTACATACATAGAGCAAAGGCTGCCGAGTTAATAAGGAGACTCATAGACGAGACACAATTACCTATTACTGCATTAGATATAATCGAGATAGTATAGCTAGCTTGTAGGCATGCACAGCTTACAAAGCGTGCTCGGCACTTGGATAAATTTCCAATCGAAGAAAGTTTTTACGTGGAAACGAACGAGAAAACTGGTCTCCGAGAGAGTTACCGAAGAGAAATAGAAAATATCGAAAGGAAACACTTAGTATAAACCGTTTCATTAAAACAACACATAGTCCCTTGCAAAGAGAAAATAATAACAAAAAAACATCACATACGATGATGATAGTCCGATAATACATACAAGGAATTGAAAATACTTCTTCCTTTTTTCAAGTCGAAATATCTCTTTACTAGAGTAAAACTATTTATAGACGAAGTTGCCTTATTGTAGGTATTATGCGATATACAGGAAATCGGAACAGAATAATCAACATTTTTAACGGGCCTCCGTAATTGAGTTAGTGAACATAACACTTTGCCTCTTGGTCACAGCCAAATGTAGAGCAAGAATTCGATGCACGCGGTAGAAATTAGTGTTTGGCGCGAAACCGCGAATGCGGTTGTTTGTTTGTTGTGGTAAATTCCGACGTGAAATATTTTCAAAATAATGGCGTTTAATGTTAAGATTTAATGCATACTACATTTGTATTGTCGGATGTCCAAGTTATTGAATTAAGCACTGTTTTGATTACTCCAGAAACGAAAGGATTCTTACACGTTCTTTTTCAGTTAGGGAGAAGTGCGCTATCTACACCATAAAGATTTATTAAAAATGGAAGACAGTTATTGTCAAAATAATATTCGAAACATAAATTAGAATTTACTTAGTTTTGTATCTCGAAAATAACACCCGCAACAGCTTTAGAAAAAAACGTACCTATTGTCAAAAATTCATATATAGGGTTGGGATAAAGTATGGAACCAAGCAAATAACGGAGAGGATGGTGTTGATGAAACCTTGCAAGCAAGTGTCACAAAATATAACACATCTAATTTCGATTTTGTTGTTGTGACTGTACTTCCAGTTCAACCGGGAGTTCCCTTTATTTTTTTATTTAAATGGAACACCCTGTATATTTTTGCAGATTATAATAAACCTTGTTTTTGCGAATTCGACCATACTGGTTTTAGCACCATTATCTGTAAATAATGAAGAGATAGAACATTTCACATATGCAAGTCTTCTATGAAATTCCTGAGTTAGCTCTTCCAAAACTTCTCTACGGATTAAATCACATTCGTCGACTATTCTTTGCCTCAACTCCTGCAAAGTAGTTGGTCGCCCAACGTAAACACGAGATTTGAGAAAACCCCAAAGGTAAAAATCTAATGGACTAAAAATCTGGAGAACGTGCAGACCACTATATGAATGCTCTACGTCCAGTCCATCGATTTGGGAAAGTAGCACCCAAAAAGTTCCTAACTCGCCTATCATAGTGGTGAAGCGCTCTATCCTGTTGAAACCAAAAACTTTGAAGCAACTCCCCATTGTATTGAAGTCCAGGAATATTGTGTTTTCATAGTATATCCAAATACTTTTCCCCACTTAAGTTTCCTTCTATAAAAATGGGTCTATAAGCCTGTTTTTAACAATTCCCATCCAGACATTCAACTTTTGAGGATGTTGAATATGGGCTTCATGGATCCAGTGTGGATTTTCATTGGACCAGTACCTGGAATTATGGCGATTGAATGTTCCATTTAAACAGAAAGTTGCTTTGTCAGAAAATACCATATTAGTTACAAAATGTTCGTCTGCATTACAAATTTCCATCATTCTTTCGCAAAACTCCAGGCGTCGGTCAAAATCATCATCTGACAGTTCTTGAAGTAGGTGTATTTTATACGAATGGAACTTTTCTCTCTTATCTCTCAATATTTTTCGAACAGAACGACGACTTATACCATGGTTTAGTGCTAAAGTTGTGGTAGAAGTTTGAGATGATTCTTTTAATTCAATAGCAATGTTTTCTCTAACAACTGCGTTAGTTAGGATCTGCGGTCTTCCTGTTTTTAGTGAATTTTTTTGTTTTAGTGACAGCTGAACGTGTTATAGTAGTTCTTTCGGCATGTAAATCATTAAGAAGGTGACACACTTCTTCGTGAGTTCTAACGCAATCGCCAAACCCGATCATTAAAATTTCAATACGCTCTCTTTCATTTAAATGCACCATTTTCATCCGTATAATTAGTAATTCGATAGACGCGAATTAAATAAATTTGACTGTCTACAATTACCTACTAGATGATAATACCTGTTGTTTGTTTGTTGCTGGGCAAAGGTTCGGGTTGTGACTGACATCTATGGACTTATTGTATCATCCCCACTGACATTTTGCCGAACTGATTATCTCTCCATCATTTACAGATAAAGGGGCTAAAATAAATATGCCCGAATTCAGAAAAAGAAACAAGGTCTGTTATAATCTGCAAAAATATCTGTATATTTTTGCCTGTGTGTGAAATAAATGAAAATAAAAATAAAATAGAGGGAACTTCCGGTTGAACCGGAAATACAGTCACAACAACAAAATCAACATCAGATGTATTATATTTCCCTACACTTATCTGCAAAGTTTCGTCAATACCATCCTCTTCGTTTTAAAGTTATTTGCTTGGTTCCATACTTTACGCCAACCTTGTGTACTACTTAGACAGGGTTGGCTAGTGCTAGCCACAGATTATGAATGGTTAAACATCTCAGAAATCACATATGTAGCTCTCCGATAACTTAGGAATATTACCACAACTTTGACGAAACCATTGTTTACAATTTCCCCATTGGATCCAGTCTTCATTGTGTAATTATCGTGAAGGATACGTTGTATTATCCAAAATTGCTTTTTCGGTCTACTTTTGTTCTTATTGTTGCTCTTCTTAACATCGTTCTTAATCATTAAAATTTTACTCAATTTGATTCCTTGAGCTGTGATCTTAATGCTTCATTTTTCTTTTAACATATTTATATAAGGTGAGCTGTCAAAATCTGCTACTTCTATAATAATACTACGGTCCTTCGACATCGGGTACTTTATTTATGAAAAGCTAAATAATTACCAGTCATCCCAAACACGGTGCTCCACCTAAAGATATTACACGAGGCTAGCTATTCTAAATACTACATGGATTCCATAATAATTGAAATATTCCTACTTTAGTTACCTTGCAAAATTCGTCAAGGAATAAGGGAAAACCATGAGAAAACCTTACTCTGGGAGCAGGAGCTGGGAAATAGTCGCAGATCTTAATGATAGCTAGCTGGAGACAATTCCACAATAATTTCCTTAAAGTTTAACGCCGATTGAAATGGTTGTTGAGATGGCGAGGGAGTATGTTAATTGTCGGAAACTTATATGCAGATTTAGGAGATGTTAAAACTAGACATTCTAAATAATCTGTTATTTGAGATGGTGGCAGCTTGCTTTCTTTATTGGTTACATCTGATGAAAGAAAAACTGGGTCATCAAATACATATTCTTTATTAAAGCATACGTATCGACAGCCAATAAGTCCTGCAATCTCATATTCTTCATTGATTTTCCTCTTTAATAATAATAATAATAATTCATGCCTTGGCATCCCCAACAGCTTTCGTCAATTACAGGGGGCATAGGCCCAGCCATGAGTTATCATTACGGCTGCGCCCGTGCGACTTAAGGTGTTCGTCTCTTAGCACTTGCGAAGGAGTGAGGGAAACCACGATAATCTCACTCTGAGAGCAGTCCGTGCAGACAACATAATCAGCTAAAATGATGCATTTATTGATAAGAACACTTCAACACTGAACAAGACCAATAAGAATCATGATCTAAGATTAGAAGATTTAAAACATTGGTTTTAAAACAGTGACTTAAACTTGGATATTAACAAAATAGAACAAATAATACTTACTGCCTTAACTTAAAATGATGTACATATAAGTAATACTCTCAATCCTTTATTGCACTGCCAAATTTTCATTAAATTATGTTCATCAGAGCAGCACAGTGATTAATTCCTCATAGATGTTTGAAATGACATTGAAATATCAAAGTAATTGATTAACAACAGACACACATAAACAACATTATAAACAACGCATAATGTAATAAAATTCATGTAATAAAATAATATAATTTCATATTCAGAGTTAAAGAGTTAAAGTTTTCAGTTTAAGATTGATAGTTTTCAGTTGTCTCAAAACCATGTGATCACTTCAATCAATGTTATATTTCTGTCCACCAATATCCCTCTAGATCTATTCTTAAAAACAAATATTTTATCACTAAAGTCGGTAATAATTCCAAAGGACTGTACTTAAAGATCATTTGATTCCTCTTCGATTCCACTTATTTACCTTTAGAGGACAGTTACAAATCAGTACAAAAAACCGGATATGTTGACAACTTACTAGTGGCTTTGCCTTAAGACAAAATTGATTATACTTTAAGTTAAATACCTTTAAAATTTAAAATTCACGGTAGAGATTGAAATTGACAATAGTGTTCCATTTCTGGACACTAAAGTATGCCGCGATAATTAAGGTAAAGTCAGGTAAGTGTGTAACCGGCGCAAGTGTGTAGTTTGTTTATATTTATTTTTGAAATTGAAATACGGACGTCCTCTTGTTATAATACTAATGTATTAAAGTTCATACAAGTTTTACAAACAAAAGTTCGCATCTCCTAACGTGTAATAACTTGAATATCTTATGAATATATCACACCTTATTAAACAGGCATCAGTTTAGTATTACACTCTTGGCTAGGGTTGCCATATTTTCAAAAGCAAAAATACGGACAGTGCACCATATCAATTAACATTTCCGTGAAATGTTCTTCAATATTCACCTGAGACATATTGTTTAATTATTAATATTATTATATAAAAATATAGATATATATCTCTTCAGACGTGATGCTACTGGAAAATGCAATGTTAACGCACATCATACGAAAGTTTGAATGCTAAAATAACTATAAAATGACAAAAGTACGACTTGAGTACGACAAATTGGAAACTAGAAAAAAAATACGGACGCCTTGCAGAAATACGTACAAACTACGGACAGTTTATAATCTCCGGACAAGACTTACAAAATACGGATTGTCCGTAGAAAATACGGACGTATGGCAACCCTACTCTTGGCCGAACTAAAGGATAATGCTATTAATATATAAAATGCGGAACGATTACACACTTGCCCCATTTTGCTGGATAAGTGTGTAGTATTGACATTAAAATTTCTTTTTTTTTCTAGTAAACCGTTGATAATTATAAAAGGTGTATCTATTGAAGGCTTTCAATTGAGCATACATTACGTACTTCTATGTATAAAATTTATCAAAATGTCTTATTATGTGAACAGTGTTACATTTTCTCCACACTATGCAATTTTTACTACACACTTACCTGACCTTACCTTACAACATTATCAAACTTGATTGGTGTTGTAGACCTACTAGTTTAAGTGGTTATTTACATTTCTTATTTCAGTATCCTCAAAAATATAAGTTTAATCAAACCTCTCAAACATAAAAAAGGCTTCTGTATATCTTCTTGCACAAAATCGTAAGATTAAATCTTAATGAATTGTTTCGATATTTCTACGTCATTACAAGCATCTATGGGGAATTAATCAACCGCTGTGCTACCCTGATGAGGCCAACATAGTTTGGTGATAATTTGGCAATACAATAAAGAAAGAACGTATTGTTTGGGCTTCCCAGTCCTCAGTTTTTGTTGGAAATCAATGTTGGTGATCATATTACGCTTATATAAAATATTCTTCACAGATCTAGAATTTGATGTTATAATTACTTATTATCATTATATGTGCCAAAAAGACTAAATCACCATAAGTTGCTCTTCCTTTAGCCTTCAATCACTTACCACGTCTAAACTTTTGTATGTAGTTTCGGCCAAAAGTTTAGCTAGTGCGAATTCATACTTGTCTAGTTTGTCCTTGATTTTATTTTCCAAAAACTCAAGCAATTTTAAACCCAAAGTGAAGTTTCTGTCATTTTTATTATTGGTAAGTCTCATGCAGGATATTTTCGTGCAAGGCTACCTTCATTGATCAATTAACATTAGCAGTTTTAACATCGCCAAAGCTGTGTGATCTTCTTGTTATTAATTATCAGTTGGTATATCTCAAAGGTATAATATTACTGCAGAAGTGAATGGAAGTAGTAGAATGTTTTGCATACTTTAAGTTTGGAGTCCGATATTGATTTGATAAATTGCCTGAACGCTGATCTTGATGGAAGGTCAAAAGACCTTAAAGTAAGTAATTTGAGGTGTATGATAAACAGGTATAGAGTTCTAATTTCAAAACGAGATTCATTTGATTAGATAGGTATAGAACCAATGTAGGGGATACAATAGTATCAATCGGTGTTAAACTGAAGATAGCTACTAAAAAACATCCCATTCCAGTCACACAGCGTCTTTCACACTTTCCGCGGTCTCATTAAGGAAATGTTCAGAGCCCCTCTGGAACGTAATCTGTAACAATTAATTAAAGTAAAGCGGTATACACGTTAAAATTGATAAGGCCCTTGTAGTCGGCTCTCGTTAGTCCTTCCACCGTCTCCACTCTTCGCGTCCTTTTGATCCGAAGCCGCTCTTGGTGTCGGACCACTAACATTACGCAATGTTTCTATTGGCTCGGTGGCAGTATCTCTCCTCTTCTCCTCTCCTTTCTTCGATCTCTTCGCCGTTCTTGTTCGTGTCGTCGTCGTTCTTGTTTTATTCCTCTTCGTTTCGCCTTCGCGCACCAACCGCCTTCCCCCGCCCCGGGCACCGGCGTTCCCGTCCCGAATTTATCGGCCTAAGAAGTCATGTCGACCGTGTGGTTGTGGTTGGTTACTTGGTCGATTGGCCGTTCGGTTTGTTTGTGTGGAGAGTGTGGGAACCGGGAGCAGAGTCGGCCGAACTCAAAGGATAATCGACAATATAAAACTAAAGTTAACATTCAGAAATAAAAAATAATCAGATAGTATTTTATATAAATCACCGGGGTAGAGAGCGCGGCATTCGGTTCGACTGGGAAACGGGTTTTGTGGCGCGCTTGGTCACCTTTGCTGTGTCGACCGTGCCGGCCGGCCAGATATCGTCGCTTTTAACGGGGACAACATAGAGAGAGCGAACGCGTTCGCCGATTGATCGATGGAGATGAGATTGGTCGAAATCGAATACCTTAGAATATCCGACTATCGTTGTGGTGTACTTATACCGAAACATAATCGGAATTTTGGGCTGATATAACCGATCTATGTAACACGAAACATTGTTACGTAACACGGCTGCCATAGGAATATGATTAAGACAATGGTTTGTTAACTCTCACGTGCACAAAGGATAATTGTCACTTTGTGCAATTTGATACTGATAATTGTTCTTGTTAGTTGCTAAGGTTTTACCTATATTTAAGCATGATGATACACTTTATTTATGAAAAGCCAAATAATTACAAAAGATAATACACAAGGCTATCAATTCTAAGTACTTTATGGATTCCATAACAATTGTAATGTTCCTACTCTAAGTAAATAATTTGCCTATGATTCGTAATAATAATAACCAAGATATAATACATGGATTGTTATTATATTGGCGCCCATGGAACGACTTTAGTTATCTCCCAGCATTCGCCAAAGAGTATGTGTGTATGTGTATGTGTATTGTTATGGCGAAAATAGTCTACTATTATTTAAAAAGGGAATGTTACTATTTTTCTTAGTTATATTTTAAAACTTATTAGATATAATAGAAAAAGGATATAATATGTAGCAGCAGACAGCTAGACGATGTCCAGGTGATGTAGGAAATCTCTGCATCTGGCAGGTCCTTCAAGGCATTTTTCTTTAGAATTTTCCCTTCAGGAAGCAAGATGATCAGCAGTGATACACCTACACATCGAATATGAATATTAGAATTTGAATAGTATAATTTTACAATAGCTATTGACAGATCAAATTTGGATCCACGTTTAATTCAAGTGAACAGTTTTATTTATTTTTACTGTGTATTTATTTCGTTCAAATTTAGTCTAATAACGTCTGGATATGCATTGGCAGTCCAATTGCTTTGATATGTCAACAGAAAGACATGGGGAAATCGCTGGAAATTGGGTTCTGTAACAATTCTATGTGTATAAATGGTTGCCTACCTTCTAGGTGCAATAATGAATTTTTAAGATTGTTAATTTTAAATAGTAATAAGCGTTTAAAAATTTCAAATGTATTTTTTATATATTCTACTGGTTCATACCTTTGTTATACCATAAGTGTAAGGTGATTCCAGATTTTGTAATTTTATTTATTTTCACTTCGTTGAAACATCCGATAGTTCTTGCGATCACATGGGCATTCTCATATTTAAAACAATGGGGTTCCCTCATTTCGGTTATATTAACGGATTTTCACAGACAGTTGGACTCCTTGACGAAGACAATCGCTTCCAAGTCAGTTAAAACATTTTCAATTCGAACCATTCACTAACCGAACTCTGTTAGAGGCAGACCTATTTCATTTTGTTCTTAAAAATTTTAACGGCTATTTCGATAAAATCCAATTTCATCTCAAATTACAACCTAAAAATAATGGTTAATTGTTAAACAAAGTTTTTCACATAAATATTATCCAAATTACCTGCAATTTTTGGGTAATTTTTCTTCAACGACGATTTTTCCGAGTAATGTTCCTGTCCTGAGCGACCCATCCTCTCTGATCTGAAGTACCTATCTTCGATGTACCCGAACCAGAGTCCATATCCGACCTGAACAGTCCTGACCACCGATGATCGCAGAATTCGGCCCTGTAAAAAAGGTGCTCCTCGTCAAATCTACCTAAAAAGAAACGTATTATTTCAATGCTAATCTAAATTTAATTATACTTATAAGAAATTTTATTTTAATCCGTTCTGCAAAATTTGAGGTAAGAATAATGTTTGTAACATAGCTAAGCGGTCTCCAGTTACTTGGGGAAATTAGTATAAGTTGGTAGCTTTATATGTATTTACGTTACGAACCAATATCCAGTGATTTACCATCAAGGTTGGCTACTCTGTTTCACACGTCTCTTTAAGCCTAACATAACTCCGTTTGAACGGTCAGAAAACGCGGGACTTTTAAAATTTAACTTAAACGTATTTACGTTCGTAACTATGAATTTGAATTACAAAAGGTGGAATTACTAATGAAACTTTAGTGTTATTAATTAAACGGACTCACGGACTTACCTGAGATTATTATCCATAGATTTATGTCTGATATTAAACAAGTTCACATTTTGAATTTTTTTTTTAATTAAATAAAATCACTTTTATCCACACAATTAAATGTTTTAATTTTACTTAATAGATTGAATCTATTAAGGCACGACATCAACATGCCTATGATCATTTAAACTGGTCATTGACAGTGAATTTGAAGGAGAGGACAACTGACAACGTCCGTGCTCAGAATCTCTACTCTTACTGAAATATATAAGTAAGTAACGAGCTATTAAATATTTTTTTATGTCACCGCCCCTCGATCGGAAATTTCTCGCCCTGCATGCCATCTGGCTGATGAGAGAACACACTTCTATATCAAAATTACTAAAGATAGATGACACTGGGATATATAAAATTTGTTTTTTTTTTAATTTAATTAATGTACTTCTTTTAAAATTTAATTTTTTTAATCCGGGCTGTATGCTACTGTGTAGCGTAACAGTATATTGGAAGGGTAATATTACACTGCGACCTAAAAGATCTATTGTGTCCCCTGTTTTTGCTGTTTTACAGCTGGCCTTCCAATCCTATTCCTTTCAGAAAGTGTAGGATATCAGAGGGCCCTAGGTTTAGGTAAGTCTCCCTCTTCGATTTCACGTGCTCCCAGGTGCAACGCCTTTGAGTTGCACAGTGCTACACAATTTGAGAGGGGATGAATGCCATCCTGTTTCCCAATCTGCTCCAGTCGTTTTGCTCCTCCCTTTGTTCCTTCCTTGGGAGGTACTCTCACTTTGGAAGTGGAAGGCTTCTTATGGAGGTCCTGCTCCAACCCTTGTCCTTCCGTCCTTCCATGGTTGATCCCACGAGTAGTTAGGGAAGAAAAGGTCCACCTCCACAGAGCCCCGCATGCAGAGGTAAGGCTAAATACAATGGGTTAAGCCAGGTGCCCAAAGGTTGGACTAGTAGACTAGTCTTCTATCCAGCCACGCATCTCATCAGCCTAGTCCGCCACCTTAGGATTTAGGTTTTTATTGAGGTTGTCTCCTCTCGGTCCGTGCAGTTAAGCCAAGACCCCCCATCCTTTTCGGGACCTTTTTAACAGTTGGGCTTTCGGTAGCCGAAAGCAACAACTGGCATCGTTGTAGCACCCTGTGCAAGCCCTTAGCCACGACACGACAGCTCGAGCGAGGGGGGAATGGTTCTGCTCCGGTTTTAAGCAGAGAGGACGAACTTATAGCCGCCACTAACTATCTCGTCTTGAGCGAACCCTGACAAGATGGCCTTTTCCCTATCCATTACCGGAGACGCGCCTGGTATGTATCCCCAACCCCCCAGGTCGCCAAAGAGTAAGGAAAAGCCATAGGGAAACCATACTTTAGGAGCAGAATCTGGGTAGCAACCCTAGGTTACTGATGACCTGCAAATTATTATTATTCTGGGGTTTGGAAAAGGTAGCGTTTCTACGGGTTCTTCGACGCCAAAGATTTGAGAACAGTATTTTGTAGTTAAGCACGCTTTCGTCGGCATTATAAATTTGTTCATGAGTATAATTACCATTTTTAGTAAACTCATTAAACTCTGTTTTAAAATTATCAACTGCATCCACGTCTGCGGATAACTTCTTATTGCAAATGCCCAACTGACGGGCTGTTTTTTCCAATAACAAGGACCGTAAATTCGTCCTGGTTTGGCAGTCCTTATCAAACTGCAGGGGTACCTTTATTTCTTTGTTGCGTAAACAATAACAAAAAGTGAGTCTCAAACTCACTTCTTTTCATTGTTTTCTGCCACTAAAAGACGATGCTTGCTTGATGCGCTACTGTTTTATTTTCACTCTATTGCGTTTCCAATCTCTTACAGTTGCTTTTCCAGCATTGTAGAGAGCGGCAACACTGTTTAGAGATTCACTCTTATGAAGTTTTTTAAGGGCTTCGCGTTTAGTGTGCATATCTATAACAATCTTCTTTATTTTTACCATGGTTATTATGCACGCATTTATTAACGCTCGTGTCGACTGAATACATTTGCTTAAAATGGTATAAACCTATCGAACTGCAGAAATAAAAAAAAAATGCTTCGTAGACCGGTTTAATGACTCACTTCGGATAAAATGGATACTTTTTCGTTAGCAGCTCGGATAACGCTGACGATCGGATAAGCAGGGCGCGAACAACCAAGATTCTATTGTAATATTATTAACTACAGACCTGTCAGTGTACTCCTACATTTCGCCAAAATACTGGAGCGTCTATACCACAATTTATACAAGCATTAAATCATAAACATATCAGCATGGGTTTATAACTGGGATATTATGCCAATTTAGTTAATATTACCCAATTTATATGTAAGGCCCTGGATCAATGCAAGTAAGTCGATGTCTTCTATACAGATTTTGCAAAAGTCTTTAACTACCTAGGTATCAACATATTTTGTTTGAAGCTTGATTGCATTGGTTTTGCCCTTCGCTTGCTAATTTGATGGAGTCCTATCTGAAAGGCAGAAGTGCGTATGTTACTTACAGTGGTTTTTGTTCCTATACCTTCTCAGTGATATCTGGAGTACCTCGGAGCTCTCAACTTGCCCCTTTGCTTTTTAATATTGTTATTAATGATTTTTTGGAAAAGTTAAAGTGTAATCGATTAGGCTATGCGGACGACTTAAAAATCTATACCATTGTTCATGATGTTATTGGTTGTATTAACCTGCAAACAAACTTTCCGCTGATCGATGTATGTATGTATGTATGTAAATAGAAGGGTGGTGTTACACTGCGACCTAAAAGATCTATTGTGTCCCCTATTCTTGCTGCTTTACAGCTGGCCTTCCAATCCTATTCCTTTCAGAAAGTGTAGGATGTCAGAGGGCCCCAGTCTAGGTAAGTCTCCCTCTTCGATTTCACATGCTCCAGGTGCAATGCCCTCGAGTTGCACAGTGCTACGCGCAGAGAGGAGGTGGATGGGTATTTCATCCTGTTCCCCACAAAATCTGCATTCAGAATCTTTTTCCAATCCAAGCTTACTCAGGTGTCCTTTCAGTCTACAATAGCCTGAAAGTATTCCTGTTAATATGCGAACATTGTTCTTACTCAGGTTGATGCATTCTGTAAACCTCTTCTGGTTATAAGTTCCCAGAAGAATTTTACTTTGCCTCATTCCCTGGAGATTTTCCCAGTAACTGGATTTTCTCTGCTCCATTTCTATTTTTAGTTTCTTCAGTATTGTACTGCTACTTAACCCGCAAAAGGGTTCAGGCCCTACAAAAGGCATTCCAGCCCCTTTTTTTGTGAGGTTATCCGTTATTTCGTTTGCTTCCACTCCTGTGTGACCCGGAACCCACAGGAGGGTTACTTTATTTCTTCGCTGATAGATGAATGATGTGCATGCAATAATATATTCTTAAGTCTTCTGAGATATCTTATACTATTAAATGTTCCTCAAAAGCTGTATTTGACTACCCAGTTAAAACTGAAAAAAAGGTAATTCTAGACTTGGATGTACTATTTGATTTTCACATGAGCTTTTCTGTAACAGATGTATGTTCGTTCGCTTCTAAACGTCTGGAATTTGTTATAAGATCATGCCACATCTTCATTAACCTACATGCAATCAAAACTATTTACACACTTATAGATAACCTTACGCCTACTTTACCTAGCACCTATAACAGCTATAACCATAAATTTGTTTCAAGGAAGATATTCGTGATCTTATATACCTTATGCGTGCTAAATTATTTACCATGCCAACAAGCATTCCATGCCATAGAAACAAATCGACGGTTTTATTACTGGCACAGAAAGCTCACATTACCTGATTGACATAGCCGTTGGAGCCGTTTCTTCAAATAAAGTCCCCTTTTTGTTTTATGTTTTACGCATGCTGTCAACTATAAATTAATTCGTTTTAATACCAATCAGGTATTGTCTTAATCGTAACAATCAACTTCTATAAAGTATTCTCTTTATTTGAATCGGTAAAATTTGAGTTTGATAAAATCCTATAACCTTGTTACAAACATAACATACGACTTTTATTTGTGTGTTCAGTCATGTAATGCTATCCTGGATTTTTGTCGTGGTTTGACGACGCAGGTGTGAGTGACAGTTGACAGATATATTGATCAAGTTACTTTGTGAAGTTTATTACTATTTGTTCCTGTTGCATTCAGTGATTGCTAAACAGAAATAAGTTATATTAATATACTGTTCTCAGATAAATAAATATTTCTAATCGTATAAGGCACATGATAGCAATTTTAGATATGTGAGCTTACCGTGCTGTCTACAAAATGCAGGAATGGTACTTGTTACTATTAAATAAATTAAATAGGTAATTATCGTAAGCAAATTATTAGGCGCTTCTTGTATGTTCTACAAATAAAATTTGAGATGCAGGGATTTTATTTAACCGTATGAAACCATTGTATGCAAAAATACAACTATAAATAGTTCGATATCAAATGTTGTCATTCACAACATTTTCAAATATTTGCTGGAGTAATTTAATACTTAGCAAAATCAACAGAAATAGATGGAGCTGAGAATTGATCATAAGTCAAACTTGCAAATGCATGAGAAAAATATATTTGGGGTGGATAGCATGCAGTATACTCAAGGGCATATTAAAATCCAATGTTCTAATGATTATAAAGTGTTCTCAATTACTATGTTTTGTTGATCTTAATTCATGTCGGAACTGACGCTTAAGAATCGACTAAGATACAGAGAAAACATAGCAGACCAAAGACCAGTGAGTCCACAAATAAGATGAAGTGATGATCTCAAACAAATAATGATTTCCTCCAGGTCGTCAAAGAGACTTGACAAAGTCTGGAGGAGATTATATCCAATTATGAACGAAATTTGTTCTATGTTAACGATGACTTTTAGGTATCTTGGAGGAAGATTTAATAATATTGTTATACAAATGAAAGGAAGATAAAATGTATTCGTTGTAAAGTTAGCGTGAAGATAACTATACACTACATGGCTCCCGCGGTATATTTCAATGAGATACACAGGGAGAAACACGCCCACAACAGTGTTTGAAAAAAAGGACCAGTATACCTTTGAAAGCGTTACGCGTCGCATTACACGGAAATGGCAGGAAAATAAAAAAAAAACAAGGCTAGAATAGCAAAGAGTTATAAAAAGCGTGGGGTGCAAATGATCTAAAAATAATTTTCCAGGAAAACAAAACTTAGGCTATATATGTTACAGCTATCCACTGATACACGCCTGTGAAGTGTGGACAACGAATCAAATAGGGGAAGAATAGTTACAAGTATATGGGGGAGGAAAAGATAAAGGACGGAATAGAACACGGAATGAGCACAGCGGATGAGAGGGAGCTCTAGCACCAAGATGGCACTGTGGGAATGTTGGATAAAGGAAGAAAATCGGAGATGATATTATACAGGTATCCAATTAACAAACGAAGATAGGGTACGCCAAGGAAAATGGATGGATCAGTGAAACGATAGAGGCTGCTCTACCCCCAGAAAATGATAGAAAATTTTAATAATAATATCATTTATTGGCATTATACAAATTATACCTACATACCTATATATATATATACATATTAAACTCATATATGCCAAAAAGGCTAAATCATCGTAAGATGTTCTTCCTTTAACCTCCAATCGCTTATAACGTTCAGATTTTCACATTTTAATGTTGGCCAAATGTTTAATTTATGCAATTATAGTCATCCAATTTATACTTAATTTCATTTTTCGAAGACCCAAGCAATTTTAAACCAAAAGCAGACCAAACGTAAGGTTCCTGTCACTTTGACAAGTATATTTACTCAGTTTAACAATATTCTGAGGTTAAATATAGTCAAGGAAGTAGATTGTGTTACATGAACAATATCATTTTTATTGCCATTTCATGATTAGGTTAAACAAATGTTTTAAGTTAAAGCCATAAACGTATTATCTTTTATTTTAGTACAAAATTTTTCTTGGTTTAAATAGCAAAATTATGTTAAGCCAAACGTAGAATTGTTTTCCAGTCAATAAAATTACATTGTTACAGTAAACTAAAGAAAGAGGCATTTCATTTTGCTTTCTAAAAGATATGAGACCAGGCATTATGGTATTTTATTTTTACCACTTAATAACAATAGAATGGAGCGTTAAAATAGCGCTTATCCAATATCACTGCTTTTACAATGCCACCAGTTGCCTCGCGCATTAGTAGTTGATTGCTAGGATCAACCTACCGTGGTGTGGGAGTCGCCATTTTAATGATCAGGGCTCCTACTTAGTAAATATATAAGATTAATATTTGATAACGATGTTTGTTGTAGTATTTATGCTCAATATGCAATATTGTTGAAGTAAAATAAGAAAAATATCATCTATCCGACAATTTTTGTAATACACACATTGAACGTCTTTGCTACTATAAGGATACAAAACTATGCTGTAATAATTTTTAGATCAGAAAAACGAGTTAAAAAAGATGCTAGCTTTTAAATCGTTTGCAACGTTGATTAGTCTAACCCTTAATTATTTAATAACGCTCACTTTGCTATTTGAACAACACTTATTACCGAAGTACTGATTGGATGTGTTAATGAAACAGAAATAACGAAATATATGGTTGGCTTCACTACGTTTTTCTTGCTAGCTTAGCTATAATTTTATTTAACAAAATTTGTTAATTTAACATATATTGTTTCCTCAATGTGTAGAGGCCATGAATTGGGGGAAAAAACGGGAGTAGAAGAGGATAACAGATATAAATAATAACCTGATACGCATGCGCATTGGAGGTATTGTTGGTAAATTATTCGTGTAGATACCACACACCTTATCTTAACTATAACTATACATGCGTAAAGCAACTAAAATATCAAGCCTTCACGAAATAATTTTTTTCTTCAGGGTGAGATTATGCTTCAATCGTATAACCCAAACCTAATAAGGCTCAAAGCTATGGAAGACATTTATTTCTTTAACGGAAGAATGCCACACCTCTATTTATACCAAGAGATAAATTGCTGCTAGAAGACGTAAAAAACTGTTTTGACAAGAATAAAAAACGAAGCTTTTGATAAACAATATCTCTCTCGTTAGTTATTGTATTGAAGATGGACTAAACCCGTCCAAATTTTGTTTTATAATTTGATTTTATATTCTTTTTTTGCAAAAATAAACTTTTCCTTAGATCGTCTTTCGTTTCAGTTTATTTATAAGTGTTATTAAAATGCTGCTTAAATACCGTCAAATGGGTAGTATGGGACAGTAGGGTAATATGGGACAAAAACACATTTTTAAATTTTGGCGGTTTTCTCATAATGAACAGTAAATATTTTACAGTAATCTGTAGTATTAATTCTATACTATTCTACAGATTACTGTAAAATATTGAGAAAACTGCCAAGATTCGAAAACGCATTTTTGTCCCATATTACCCTACTATCCCATATTGCCCTATTCGACGGTAATGCCTACTTAATATTATTACATATTTTCACAAGAATCTATAAATTTCGTTTCGCAGTCACTATTTACAATGTTTTTTTTTTTTTCGTGATTATTGCAATAAACTTTCATCTATGTAAAAGATTACCGTTTTGAAAGATGATGTGGACAATGTTTTTAAGTTGCTCAGTATACTATTGTTACATGCACAGCTTACGGGTTTTACAGACAAAGTTGATGACTTCCGAAATCGATTTACTTATACTATTCTTATACTTATAATCTTTACCTGTATTTCTTAAAAAATAAGTGAATTACCTACATTTCCTGTGATAAACTTCTGACTAAATTACATAGTTCCACAGGTACTTCTCATTTCTAAAACACTCAATTAATTTCAGGTAATATTTATAACATTCCGATAAGTAATTATTAAAGCTTCTATTTATAGACAATAAGATATTCAAAATTCTGTTTGCAGTAAAATTGCGTATCATGGTTTGGTTTGGGTACAAACTAAACTCTTTTCCATATTTTTTTTTCAGTCCCATTGCCTAAACGTTAATATATTATGGAAGAAGTCCTTAAGAGTTACCGATGTAGGTATCCGCGTTTGTGTGTACAAGATAATAATCTAATGATCCAGCGTTCGTCCTAATGTTTTTAAATTCTCCGGATTTATGACCGAGTTCGCTCATAATTTATGCCGGAAAGTCGCTTACATTTATTTATTGTACGGGAATATTCGTCTCACGAAACGGACGCGCATTTATCTAACATAAGTGACTTTCGGGACCCGGGCTGCGGCTTCATTGTCGCAACTTAGGTGCTCGCTTGAATTTGAGTAAATTATGCGGTTAATTAATTTGATTGGTTTCCATTCTTTGGTTTCGTGTTTCAAAAGGAATACCGCAACGTCTGCATTGTGTATGAAATTGGAGTTTATGTGTTTTTACTGTTTAAATTTGATAGTGGAGAATTTTGAATAGTGTTAGAAAATGTATAAAGTATTAATTACCAAATGAAACGAGCTAGGCACACCAAGTAAAAATTTAGTTGTTTTTCGTTTTAACAGAATTTGTAACCATGGTTTTCTTTCTTAAGCCATAGTAAAATCACACCATCTTCAGTGGATTGTAAGATACGGAACACTATTGAAGGTGCCGGATTGTAAAACACAGAACATTATTGAAGAAATTTTGATAAAATTTATAAAAAACAATTTTAATAAAAATCATCCTTTAGAAATATTTAAAAAAAATAATAATGGAAACCAATTTTTTTTTTATGGCATGTGTTTTAGAAAATCGAACATCAGGTATACGAAATCTTATATGTTTCAAAGTTGTGTAACTCTTATATGACATTACAGTATTAAAAAAAAAAATAACTCTCTTGCATTTTTTGTAAAAATATAGTAACCATGAGAAAAGGTTTGGCAGAAAATATTTTTATCAAACACAGAAATTATGGGAATTTCAATAAATAAGCCTTAGGCTTAAACTAGTTTATTTCCAAAGTATCTTTAAATTTCTAAAAATTATGTCACTTACATTTGAAAAAGCCGCGTGTAATTTAGTTACTACTTGGAATAAGCAAATCAAATTTCGAATATCTTAGTACAGATCTATTTACACTTCCAGATATGTTCATATCACTCATACCCCAACTTTAATATGCTGGCTGTACATCAATAATATGGAAACTTCAATTGAGGATTACTAATTTTTTTTTTAATATGACAGCCTGTATATGTTTAAATCATTGAATTTTTATTAATAAATGCGTCGATTTTTGTTAAGCAGGTTCTATATCTATCTCTTCTGTTCGAGTTACTATGGTTTCTATTAATATTCATTTATTTTTATCGTATTTGCAATCGTAAAGATTAAAAAAAAAAAACGAAGGTGAAAAAGTAAATATTCAACATAAAAATTTAAATAAATCAATCAATATCACTAAGTAAATAATAAACACAATCGCATAACATAACGCAAGGGTGTCAAACTGGATTTTCTAAACGGCCATATTCAAAAGTTACGATATGCTAGCATATTAATTCTTGTGTTTGAGTCCATAATTGGGTAAAATGTTAAAATTCATAATTAAATTCCTTACATGGAATTTGATTTGTTTTAATCTTATTTTTCTTGGCCAGAGGGTATGATATATTAAATGAAAATCCGGAGGATAATGCTCTAATTCTTTAAATTAATTTATTTAATTATATTATTGTTAACGTTTCGATGATAATTTCATCTTTTTTTTAGTTTTAAATTCCTATTACAACCCATTTCATATTCAACAGCCTTGTTTTTTAATTTTTACAATTAAAACATTTAATTGATGTTAAAGAAAATTTAAACCACAACTGTTATGGTTTGTCGACAGTTTTAAAATGTGTATATTGTTGGTATTTGTTTTTTAAATTATCTTTGACATCAATTAAAGGTTTTAATAGTAAAAATTAAAGAAAAAGGCTGTTAAACATGAAATGGGTTATAATAGAAATTCAAAGCTTTATGTTAAGAATAATGTAATTAATTATATTAAATTAAAGAATTTGCCCACTTATATGGAATTTAGGTAAATATTAATTCTTCTTTGAAAAACTTTAATTTATATAAGTAGCTATCTTAATTACTCTAATTAAACATGGTTACGCGTCAAAAAAATATTGTCATTATGAAATCATTAACTATTAAAATTATAAATTTCATTTATTTAATTAGATTATCGTTGACGTTTTGATGATAATTTCATCTTTTTTAAAAGTTTTAAATTCCTATACAATCTATTTCACATTCAACAGCATTGTCTTTTTAATTTTTACAATTAAAACATTTAATTGATGTTAAAGAAAATTTAAACCACAACTGTTATGGTTTGGCGACAGTTTCAAAATGTGTGTATTGTTGGTATTTGTTTTTTAAATTAACTTTGACATCAATTAAAAGTTTTAATCGTGAAAATTAAAAAAGAAAGCTCTTAAACATGAAATGGGTTATAATAGAAATTCAAAATTTTTAAAAAAGATAAAATTGTGATCGATACGTTAAGAATAATGTACTTAATTATATTAAACTAAAGGATTGGCCCACTTATATGGAATTTAGTTAAATATTAATTCTTCTTTGCAAAACTTTAATTTATATAAGTAGCTATCTTAATTACTCTATTAAACATGGTTACGCGTCAAAAAATATTGTCATTATGAAATCATTAACTATTAAAGTTATAAATCTAGAGTAACAAAAAAATTAATGAAAACCGAAGAAACAGGTAGGTATTTATAAACACTTTTTTAGTACGTGTTACTATTTACAAGTTATAGTACACCCTGTATATGACTTATCATATTGTATGCGATGAATATACAAATTGCATGAATGTGTTGCTGAGGATTATTATAAAAGTGGTATTTTTCAGTTATTTTTAAATAGTAACATATTAAGATACCGTGTTATTAAGCGAAATATTAATTTTGATTCATGTACAAAATTTGCCCACAATATTGACTTAAGGAAACACCAGAGGAAATAGTTTTTTATGTTAATTGTATTTTGATATTACATATTTATATTATTATATATTAAACTAACACGTAGACCTCCGCAGTCGTAATGCATACTATACTCTGCTGGCTTCCGGGCTGTAACCGCGTCCTGGATCTCCTTCTGGCCGACGTTGCGTCCTCACTCGCACGCATCATCTTCAGAGCTGCTGCTACTGCCGTTTGCTGGAACTGAAACAAACCTGAAACTGTTACAGTGCAGGTCACCAGCAGCAGCAGCATTCTTGAAGATGTCTCTAGCAGGTGTGGACGAAACGTCGGCCAGAAAATGATACGGTACGCGGTTCCAGTCCGGATGCCCAGCAGGGATTATTATTATGTATTGTTTGTAGTATGCATATGCAGTTAGATTTTAGTTTACGATTATGTACAATGACTATGTTGTTAGAACATGAGTGCGTTAGAAAAATGCATCTACTTTACTTAAAAAGGCATTTCAGGTACTACGTACTAATACTACGTTTCGCGCGGCAACAATAGATGGCGCAATGTAAATCATATTGTTAAGTTTTAGTTAAGTTTTTTACCTTGATTATAGGGATAATCTTTGCTTGAGCTCTTCTCTATTTTCATTGCTTTTGCTGGTAGGTATCTCTGTAATGCATTATATGAGCCCTCTAATAAGGGCATTTTTTCCGGTCTCACACGAATAATATTATAATCTTTTGAAAGCCCATCGGGTTAACTAGAAAGCTTGAATATTTTGATCATTGCAAGGTAAATAGAAAGTCTATTTGTTCGCTACTTATTAACTGAGATTAATAAGTACTTACATGAGTGTAAGTATCGAGAAATATAGGGTACTCAGGCTGGATCAATTATTCTGAAAATAAACAAAATTCTTTCGGAAATGATATTAGTAAAGCAACAAAGTTAACCCATATGCTTTGCTTTTAAATGAAAACGAATGTTAGAAATTCTTGTTGAGAAACGACGTTTGTTCATTATAGATATCGGCTAACACGCTGGTGCGCATAAAATTTGGAAAATCAACTTTCTTCCTCGTCTCAAGCGCCCGATCCGGTATGTTATAAAGAAGGTCGTTTCAAAAAAGGCAGTCCGCGTATCGTACAAGCGGCGACCGATCGCCGTGTTTTGCAGAACACAACGAAACGGTAAGGAGCAAGAAATTGCTTAGACCCGATTTGGAATTTCAAAGAGGTGAACTGCGAACGGGGGAAAAAAACGCGACTACTTTTATATAAACTAGATACCTAGGCGTTTTATTTCTAGCGAAGTGTATAATTAATTGGTGGAAACATCTGTATCATATAATGGATTTACTCCGGCTTTTATTAATGATTCAAGGTTAATGGTTGCTGGTCGTGTACGGGATGTTTGTACATCGTTTCTCATGGATATTCCGCCCGTTTGACTTTTGTTAGCGCGAAGTTGTTCAGGTGCGCACATATTTTAAAAGTAAAATTGCAGACGGACGCATGTCGATAATACTAGGAGCTATCTTTTTTAATTTGTAGTAGGTACTTAAAATGAATGAAATCCAGAGTAGATTAATTGAAGAGTTTGCTTATAGTGAGTTATAAAGGAATATATATGTTATTGTGACCACATTTTCTTGTATATAGCCTTTTCAAAGATTACAAACTAGTTAACTTGGTTATTACTAAGTTGCAAGAAATCGATTAAATTATAATGATTTTAGTGCGTGCTAAAATACATCAGAAGCCTTTCAAGATAATTAGAAGTTTTTTTTTTTATTTGAACATCCTATATATTTTTTGAGGGGATGTATAATGTATTTCAAGATATAAGAATATGACTTCTTAGCATCTGTAATGGTTTTATTGGACCTCCTGTAGCAATAATTACTAACCTGATCCTTCATTTACCCATATTAGTTGTTAATAAATCTGATTTAATCTTCGTTTAACTGAAAATTTTATTATAAGGTGCACTTAGTTTCTACTTTCTCTTAGTCATATTTGTCCTTATCTATTAAATCTATTAAATTATGGAAACGAAAAAGAATACAATATGTAAAAGAATATTAGTCTATACGAATGCGTACTTTTATCATATTTTAAAGATATAATAAACCATACAATTAAACTGAATTAAGGTATTTAAAAAAAAAATAAAACTAGGGAACTGAATGATTTTGACAATTCCCTGGAATTGCATCGTTTGTTGTGATTTTCGGTAATGCATGCCTATTGCGATTTCTATCCAGGAAATTTGTACATTTGACCTTAAACAAAACCTGTCGTAACTTTTTTACTGTAGGATATGGTGTATTACGATTTTTGTATAAAAAATGACATTTTCCCCCCAGAATATTGGAAATATACAGGGTGTACAATAAAAAAAGATATTTTAATTTCTAATGAGTATCTTACGAATCCTACATTCAAATAAGGACTTCATTAGCCGAATGTCTTGCGAGATGTCGACTAGTATGAGAACCCGCGAGTTCGAAGCACGCTCTGATCAGTTGCGGTAATCATTTTTTCCGGGGCTGTAACCATCATTAGGAAGGGGATTTGGCTCTACGGGAGTGCCTGACGAGCAATAAATTACCTACGTTTTATTGATCTCTTTTAAAAAATAAAAACAAATATTATTTTTTTCGTATTGCATTTTAATCAGTAGAAAAAAAACACTGAATCTTTGGTAACTTAATCAGATTTGCAACTTTAGTAATAACAAAGTTGGCAAGAATGCGCTAATGACCTTGAATAGGCTGTATATACAGTGCTGGTCAAAAATTCATTCCAATTAACGATTAAATCGACAAGTACAATATTTAGTTGAAAAAAAAAATAGTTATGTGTTCAGGTAATACTCAACTATTAAATTATGTTTCATCAATTTCAAATTCACGACCACAATATTTGGTTGAGTCTTGTGATTTTGAGTATACCGGATGTCTCGGCTCATACGACCTAGTTCACAACATATCTATTTACACATGCTTTTCAATAAAATCCGGAATGTAGTATCTAACGAAAATTTTAGAGAGAAATATCCTTTTTATTCAAAAGGAATTGCATTAAACCAAAGGTTTTTGTTTTCTTATGGCTAACATGATTTGATGTTACCTTCAAAAGGAATATAATTTGAAACCTACGCGTTTCTTCGAAAATAATATTTTTTTTGTGCAAACAGTTCATTCCTCTAAGTGAAACATATTGATAGTTGATTCAAGTCCTCTTTATTTTTAACTTGAAAACTCTGCACATTGACAGAAAACCGTAAACATTTTGAATCAAGAGGTTTTTTCTTTTCCTATAACATTTATTTATTCACTCCAGACTTGACTTTTTTGCAGTTTTACCGAAAAGCGTAAACACAACAAAATGTCGTGATCATTTTTGATTGAAATAAAAATGAATTATCTCCAAAAATCCATGCACTCCATGTTTATTATATATGGGGGACACGTGGTTAGGATGTTGTTAAAATCGCCCAAGCCTTTGCCCTTGATATTGGGAGTTGGTCGCAGCGATCATCCCAGTAGACTCCTATCAGATGTTGATCTTATAAATTTACCAGCTTAGTATGTTGTAATCGTATATTCCGCCCGCTTTTGTGCGAAATATATTCTGTTACTGGAATGAAACAGGAGATATGCCATCTATGCGACAATTTCTCTACTACACATAAGTACTATATAGGGAGAAATCTGCTATAGCTATGAAAATAATATTATATTGTTTCAAATAAAGCTTTTCACCAAATTATTCGTTTATACATATATTTTATATTTTAATATTATTTCAATTAAGTAATAATTTAGTAACCAAATGTGTTAACAAAAAACGTTTTTTTTTTCCGTGGGTGACAGTTTTAAACGTTCAAACACTATATACTTCTGTAAAGTGCGTCGGCTTATAAATAATGCAACATTAACTGAAAAGATTCCAATTGTCCCTGAAATTCCTTTAATCTTGCACGAAAATATTTATCTTTGTTTACCATAGTTTGTGTATCTGAGATTTTTGCACGTGGGAACATGCATAAAACTAAAATACCTTCGCGTAAAAAAGCACTTAGCTTGAATGCAGCGCTTGCATTTTCCGCTAAAAGCCAAAAGTTTCAAATCAATGTATTCATGCGAGTCCACGCAAATAAACAAAAACGCCGGTTTTTTATTTAAAGTAAAGTGAATATAATAATAGCAATATAATATGTGAATGTGTATTGTTTTAACTTAAACGGAAGTTATACAGATATTATAAAATATTAATGAAAGCTAAGGTGCATTCCATTTAATTAAATTATGTTTACGTTTCGTCCAAAACCATGCATGTACTTAAGAAGAAAATTGTTTTTCGGCAAAACAGCAATATGAACATTTTTCTGCGAAAAGGTATCCTTTTCGTTTAACATGATAAAATCCAAACGTTATAAAATTTTTCATTTAATATAATCTCTTTTCTCAGTGTATATTTTCAGATTTTGTCACTTCGAGTTTTACCGGAAATAAGAGCAAATTCGACATTTTAAATGGAACAGCCTGTATATTATTTCACAAACTCTTTTTCTATTTTTGTTCATGTATTCACATGGTTAATCTAATTTAGAATGAGATAAATAGGTACTATAACTCCCATTATCCCTAATACAGGATTATTAGAATATAAATTTAAAGGCAGATTCACAAATTACTGTCGTATTTGTTTTATAGTTTTCATAAACCATAGGTAAAATGTGCATGTATAATAATAAAAAAAAGTAATAGTTGTATCGAGCTCTGTGGAGGAGACTACAATACAAATCTCGTCAAAATGTGGTTATTATATGTCAGTGCGATCTTAACGAGACTTCGATGATGTCTGCGAAATGTATGGAGGCCTCAATGTGCTAGCTTGCAGGATCACCACTGCTGACCACTAAACCGTGGAATTTAGAAAATGTAACTACGTTATATTAATTAGGGGCAAAGACATACCTCGCTTGAATGAGCTGGTTTAATGAGCTTTAATTGCACTAATTTTATTTGAAGTTACTATAAATAGTTGCCAAGAATTAAATTTGGGTTAGAGATTCCAGAACCGTAATAAAAGTACTTTGTATGTATTTAAATCCAATGTAAGAAATTGTTGGGGTGATGATAATATTGCTGTTATATATCGTCAGTTGTTAAGTGTAACTAAGCAGAGTTAGTTGTGGGTTGTAGGAATAACTAACCTTTTTTCTGTTTTATTTGTTTTAACTACAACTACTTAGTTCCAAAAATGTAATTGAAATTGTAAAATAATAATTAATGGTTTTTAGTTGTCGATGTTATTGAACTACAAAGTTAGTTAACTACACCCAACGGTGTGTATTTGAATAATTAAGTTTATTTCTATGAAACAAGAATAAAATACTTTCTACAACCAAATCATTTTTCTTGTATCAGTTTTCACTCATAAACTGCTACATACCACAGAATTATTTCGTATGCGTCGGTCGTCTACAATCGAATCCCAAAAAAATTAAAACGCACTTACAACGAGAAATGTGTAAATGTATTGGGGACGTGTCCTGTTAGCAGCGGGATCTGCTGTTTGTTCTCCGGTTTCCTCGATCTTGCTGTCCGATATGACAGCGGGTTTCTAATTTACGATGTGAAAATTGGTCTTTTAACGTTGCATGTTGTGTTCTGCGTCAGTGTAATCCGTATTAATTATGACGGTAATTTTACATAATGTGATTATGATTAATGTTTTAATAATTTCATAAGTGTAGGACAGCTTCACATTATGTTATTATATTTGTGTTATTTTAATTAACACTGACAGAAAATCAAGCTATCATTCCTGTTGGCTTTACTATTTCTACATATATAGTTGGAAACTGTTATTGATAGGAAGAGGAATTGTTAACGTTATAATAGAACATACATAGTAAACTTAAATGTAAATATTTCTAACTTGAATCTGCCCAATAGTTGTAAACTCTTATCTTTTGTTTATACCATTTCAGCTAAAAAGATATTCTACTCTCTTCTAGCTTTTTGACTTTAGCTTTCCACTTCTTACTTCGGCACCCTTAGGCCCAACAATTACCAACCATTAGGTGACTTAGTCATTGTGCTCTTTCAGCTCGAACAATTTGGGAAATTCTTCGCCCCCATATATAATAATAATAATCCTTTATTTTTACTGCAATTACAGTTTAAACTATACAACACATTCTTAAAGTATTTTAATTAAAATACTACAACTGTGCACGGAAAAAAAGGATTTGTTAAAGCAACAAAATATATTTTGTCAGAGATATTTATTTAGAGCAAATAGTAATTTATTTAGCCCAGCATATTCGCTACACAATGATATTTTGTCAGCAAAAATTAGTTGAATCAAACAAATATTTATTAAACGTTAAATCCAACAAAGTATTAAGATTTCATTGAAATAATTAGAATAGTTTTGAGTCAAAAAAGGATACCCTTTTCAATTCAACCAATTTCAGAGTGTTTTAAATTTATTGTAAACTTAAAAAGAAAGCCTACCTACTCGCCATAGAATCTAAATTTGTGATAACTATAACATATGTACGTCCATGTAGGTGCATACTTACAAATACGCTAATCAAATAACAAACACGGCCTTGTCTTCTACTCTGCAAAATGAAATGCTTTGGGTCAAAAAATCCGGGTGAGGGATACTTGCATCAGATGTGCCGGTGTTGACGAATTATATTATTATTCAGTGTAGTTCAATCATCATATATTATATATCAAATATAATTAAAAAATAAGCATTAGTCTAACCAAAATTGCAATTAATTTAGTGCAGTTCTAATGTTAGGACTACCTCTACCATAAATTTTCCGAACTACTTGCCTTAATCTAAACATTATCGCAAAGTTTTTTACCGTACTTTATTCAGTACTTGACAAGCCGTGAATACTTACACATTGTCCGATCCCCATTTAGATTATTAATTATTAATCCAATACAAATTAGTTAGTGTTGAATATTTGAACAGTAATGGAGGCTATAACATTACAAGAATTAAATAAATCTTATTTAATGCTAAATAAAAAAAAACACAAAATCATGTTTGCTTGCTTCTCTTTTTTGTGTATTTTTCTAGACGTTCACAATCATGTTTTTTTGCGATTACAACGCAATCTGTTACGAATCGAAAAAAAAGTTTCAAACAAAAACTACATACTTGATGGCGTAGAATCCGAATCTGCAATACAAAATGGGGGTTCCCATTTAAGATTTCAAAGTTGTCCCTTCTAGGCTAAGGTGGGGGATCGAGTTCGGCACCTTTCAGTGAGCCCCCTACATTATAACAAATCTTATTAAGATCTTTTTTTGATTTGATGCAGTGTTTTAGAGATATTCCGTTGTCTCAAGATAAAAAACTCACCTCACAAACTTATACAATAAGAAGTGATCAACTTTGGGAAATGTAATTAAACTGCGAATGCTTAAGAAATAGACTTCGTTCTAAACCATATACATACTGGTTCGGAACGTAGACACACTATAATAAATAAGTGACTTTTTTATTGGGACAGCCAAAGACAGTGGTGGTTAAAACTCAACCTCAAAGTATTCGTGATGTTAGACGTAGAATAGTGGAGGTGTGTGAGCGGATTACCCAAAAGACGTTTTAAAAAGTATGGGAGGAGTTCGAGCAGCTGCACTACAACTGCTTTACCAATAATAGGGAACATTTTGAATATCTGTTGAATTAAATACAATTTCATTCTGACGCTAATAAAATAATTTTCACTAAAATGTCGACTTTTAATTTTTAAGCTTTAAAAAGACATAACTTGAAAAAATGATCCGATTTAAAAAAAAAAGCCGTCAAAAGATTGCTAATAACAAGATTTTTTCAATGACGCTCCTTCCTGTTTGAACTTTTCGATACGATTTCCACCCCTGATTAGGGAATGAAACTACGGGTTCACAGATACATGTAAAATTTGACCCCCCCCTTAAATTGAAATTGACCTGTTTTCTTTGCCAACAAATATTAATTTTGAATTGAAAATAGAAAAGAAATTTTAACAGTTTCCGAAAATAAATCTTTTTCTGTAATGTTCTTTCTAGTTTAATATCTATTTATCAATAATAAGTGGAATGAAGACAGTGTTCATCTTAGCATGGTTGAACAGTAGCTTAATGACAATTTATTACACGTCTGTCATGTGGAATCTAGTGTGGCCAACCTTTAGTGACATTTTTGTCTGCCTAGGCTGCCGCTTTGAAGTACTGCATAATGAGTGTTTCTGGACAGAGGCGCAAAAAGGTATATTATTATAAGTTATTCTAGGTGGCTATTTTAAAATGAAAGCTCGGTATGTAACATCGCAACATAGAAGTGGCGATGTTAACATTGCGTCCCTATCTAAAGATGTGGAAGGGCCAAACCGGCATATGATTATAAAAGCTTTCATGTGGAATTTTAAGTTTTCGTAATAGATTTCCATATTGCTTGTTATAAGCCTTGAAGGAAATAAATATATGTTACTTTGACGTAGCAGTTGCAAATTCTTCAAATGTTGAACAGAAATAAAATATATATTAGGATTAGAAATTCATCTATATATTTAATTTCCTATTTTTACTGGTATTAGTATTTTTAAATTCGTAATTAAGAAAACTTCATTAAATAGGATAACCTGAATCAAACAAATTGTATTATTAAATAATCTTTAACAAAATTGGTACATATGAATGCTGAAAATTGAATGGTTTTTGATAGTTCATAGAAAAAGTGGCCAACTTTGAATAATGCAATTAAATTGCGATAGTTTAGGAAAGAACTTCGTTCGAAACCGTATACCTACATGATTGCAAAAGCTTTCATGTGGTGTTCGAAGTTCTTCAAATATGTTAGTTTCTTGACTGTTAAGCTTTGTAATGAAAGGATTCACCAAAGAAGCTCCATTTTGTGATAATTGGAGCCAGCGATGTCGGAAATGCGATTACTAGGTATTATTCCCTTACCTTTCGTTATTTTACTGGTGTCTTAGATTATATCTACTTATCCTTAGTAAAGTGCAAAAATCACAATGCATTGTGTCTATATGTAAAAAGTTTGAAATAAAACACAACCAAACGCAAACAAAACGACTTCTTTTTCTGTTATGTTGAATATGCGTGTTTATACACTGAAAAACTGATTTATTTAATAATACCAAATATTGTTTAAGCTAATTAAATGTTAAGTTAAATACGGGCAAACAAATATTTGGTTAATTCAACCAAATTATTTATTCATTTAACCCTTTAATTATTGGAAATAACCAAATATTTTCTTGGATTAATTTATTTTTCATGATAAACTTTGGTTGAAATTATTTAGTTGTCCTAAATAAATTGTTTTTTTTTCCGTGTATCGTTGCTTTTACATATCACTAGTCCTCTAATTTGGAGCGTTTTACATTTATTTCACTTTCTCACACTAGTGTCTAGTAGGTACTTATCTTAATCTTTGGTTTAACCTCGGTTTTTAGCAATGGGTAATAGTTAAGTCGGCTATTACGGTTATAAAAGTTTTACTGGATAATTTAGAACAGACCACTTGTAAATAGCCATTAATTTAATACATGTATTTATTGGTATCTATTGGATATAATTATATTACAGTATCTATTTTAGTTTATAATGTGTAGCTTATTTCATATTACTACATTACATATGATGCATGAATCAATAAGGATATATATATCACTTATACTTTTTACAATATTACCAATAGAATTGAAATAACGAGCCATTCTACCTACAAACCCAAATAAATAATCACAGCTCTCACTAATATAATGTACTTAAACCAAAAAGAGAGTCCTTGGATATATTACATACGATGTTATTCTTCCACTAAATCTACATTTATAACCGCAAATCAGAAAAAATAAAAGCAATAAAACGAAAAAATAATAAACATAAATTATCTTAATATATCCGACCCAGTTGCCGTAATAGCAATAAGCACATACCATTCCGGGCCCAAAACAATGCAACCGATATGAGTCCGGCTCCAGCATATTTATTCCGGGCGTATTACATCCGCAACTCTAAAATTATACAAGAACTCTTGCTATTTTTACGACGACAATTTTACCAGCATTCCGGGATATTTCGTCATTTATCGACGTGCCGGCACGACGATATCGGTCTTCTTTTCCCCCCTGTTCTTCTTTTCGATTTCTTCTAAGCTGTATGCGCTTTCTTCCTCCCACTCGGTGACGTATGTGGGTTACATCGCCTGCGTCGTTTTTCTTCGTCGCGACACAAGAATCGCCGACGGCAACGTAATCATGGAGTTTGATCGAATTTTGGGCGTGTTGCGTCTTCCGTATGAGTAATGGTGACATCTTAGGCGCAAACATACAACGCGTTAGTTCACTCATTTGCGAATATTTAATTTTAACAAAGTTGTAACCCGAAAAGAAATATTTTATTTAAAACTTTGTGAATTGTTTGTAAATTGCTCGCAACAGACATGCTAATCGAGGAATAGATCTGTATGTAATAGTGATGAGCGAAAACGGTGATTCTTAAATCACGTCGTGAGTCGTGAATGCGATTTATAAATAGCAATGAGTATAAAGGTGATTGTGATCACTGTATTGACTCATCGATATTATACCTTCGTATAATCGTGTATACTTCTCATAGGTTAGTAAGGTTAGATGGTGGGGAGTTTTTCTTTTTGTAGCGTTAGAGTTACCATACACATTTTCTGTTTTGGAAAACATTTATATATCAAAAGAAAAACTCAAATTTATATTTTTACAAATTTGTAATAAAAATAACCAACATAACTGCAATTCGAGAAGCAAGGATATTTTATATTCTAGATATGCGAATAAACAATTAATATTACAACCTAATTCAGATGTATGGTAATAATTTTTGCAATTTTTCCATAGTTTTTGCAAATATAACAGTACAATTAACATTTGCATTTTCTAAGGCTAACATACATATTTTTGGGATGGTCCTAAAAAACTGTAAGTACTTATACTTCTACTACTTTAGTTTTTTCTGGTTTAATACTAACAAAAATATTAATGTTAAGACGACAATACTTAAAACTTGAGTTTAAAAAAGTAACATATTTGCCTTTTTTCACTTAGGCGATTTCTATGGTCGCTGAGGATTTGTCCAGCTTTTGAAAATATTCATTCATACGGAACTGATGATGCCAAAGCGCAAAACTTCTCTTGTTATTTGAAAGGTTTGGGTAATTATATTTATGGTTTGACCACCACTGCAATGCATCTATATTTCTAGGGACTATTTTGTCTTCCAGGTAACCCTGAATTTCGATTATTGCACTTGATGCAGCCGTAACTCGAGGTTGTCCTGTCGATACAGATTTATTAAATGATTTCCAAATTGGGAAATCATCTTCCTGTGATGTGTCTATTCTTGTACTGCGAGTTTGTTTTACGGAGTATTTTTCGGCAACAGCGTTTATTACATTTTTTTTGAAGAAACCTCTCCTTCCTGAACCATTAGTCCGTAATATAATAAGTAAAGTGTAGCGCACGCTGAAGAAATAAAGGGAGTAATAAATATTAGTATATCATTAACCATTAGGGGTAATACGACGGCTTGATACACCACCTACGAAAAAAGATGCATTATATTGTGTTTTGTATTTCATTACGCTTTTTTACGAAGAGATTCTTTATATTTTAAGATAATTTATACAGTCTGAGTCCGGGCTTTTCGTAAACGTTTTGTCCAGTATACAAGTTCTGGAGTGCATTACTTAGTTTTGCGAAAATAACACAAACAATTAGATCTACAGAAATATTTTTTATGATTTTTAAACTTGATCCTATTTTTATGTTTTAGTAACAATTATAACACAGCATTAGACAAAGTAAAATTGGACTTAAAGTTGAAACATTTATAAAATTCATATAAGGGAAAAATATTGTAAATCTACATATTTCTCTAAAGAGAACTTTACTGCTACCTACAATTTAATAAAAATACTTTTGTTTTTGAATTAGTACTTTAAAACTAATGATATAAATTTAATCTTTTCTAATAACCCCTCTAGTGGCAAGATTTAAATTTCCCACAATTATTCTTAGTAACTTCAACAGAAAGACATCAAAGGAACTAATCCTGTCATCTCGACAGTGCTCGGCACTATTAATTATAGTAATAAAGTGCAGTATTATTCTAAAATGACACCGCAAATTAATAACTATAGTATTTCAAATCAGAATGACTACCATTCATATTATTCTTAGAGTAAAAATTATTAAAATGAAATAATAAATATAACAAGGGAGTTATTCCTGAAAAATACATTATAATAGTGTTTTAAGTAAAAAGAGAAAATATGCATTATCTATGAATGTGAATTCAAATAAAATCATTTCACGATGAAACATAAATTCAAAGAAAAGATTTAGTAAATAATTTCAAATAAATTAAAATGCAATTCTAATTAATTTAAATAATTTCAACGTCTAGCAATTTTGAATTTAGGTTTATAAAATGGGAAAATAAGATATGAATATGAAAATAAGTAAATTTTATTGTTTTGATTCATTCCCTTCTAAATTTTAAGATTAATTTTCATTGTTTAATTTCTTTTGAAAAAGCAAGAAGTATACATCTGTGAAACGTCAGAGATAATAAACTTTAAAATTATTTATCTTTTTATTCCATTTCCGACAATACCAAGATAACCTAAAATTAAATTATCAATCCAAAACGGAAAAGAAAACACTTTGAAGAATTGCTATGTTGTATGCAAAATTATTTAGTCGAAGTTATAGCAACTTAGTTTTAGTTATTATAAGTATTTGTTCTGTTTTAGTTTTAGTTTGTATGTATTAATTTATTGGTATGACTTAATCTGTACTTTTATATCGTGCGTTTCCAGATCTTAGAAAATTCCTATTAATATCTTTAACGGTTTTATTAGACATCCTGTGATGATAATAGCGTTCGTATTTAATGCTTAACTAATTAGTTTGTAATAGATAATGAAATTACAAGTCATATTCATATAAAATGAGACCGTGGCAGCACTTATACCTACACCGTATTCCATAAATCATCGTCTGTCTCTTCACAAGTCTGTATTTGAATTGCATGGCAAATTTATAATGAAAGGTGTAAGTATATGTATTGCTGTGTTTCATAAGAGGAAAGCTATCAACCATATTAGATTTAATTAATATTTTATGTTTGTAAGTCCAGTATAATTTGGATTAAATCGTATTAGTAGTCATGGAAGTTGAATATAATTTATCGTCTGACAACTGTACGTTAGCCTGGTATCCTAGGTATCTATTTTAATTGAATGGGGTAGTGACTCAATGTAATTCGTTGAAAGAAAATGTATGAAAATCCTTGGTTACGTGAGGTTGTTGATGAAAAGTCTTAGAAAAAGCTGTGTCATTTCTCATCGAAGTGTAATGAATTAAGTGGTATTCCTGTGTTACGTCTGGTATTGAAGGGGATCTTCTATGTAAATTCATGTAATTACTCTATTCTAAAAGTATACAGAAGAAACGTGAGGATTGTTCGACATTATAAGAAATTTTGCTGTGTCTACTACACCTGGGTACTTGTTCTACATGGGAGTGTGCATGTGTTTGCTGTTCCGAATCTAATCATACATCCTGAATGTAACGAAGGAGGTGAATATACGAGCGAATCTAGATTGTCACTACAAGGAATCAACATTCGGAGGTACTCTGGCGTCTGTATGACCGATAAACGAGGTATCTGGTCATTAGCATTGTTTTAATTTTTGTATAAATTGAATGTAGTGGTATAACTTTTGATAATATTTTGAGGCTATTATTATTTCGTATGAGATTAAAATTCTGAACTTTTATAAGTTGGCAAACGTGGTTGGTGGTTTTCTATTCTCTTATGATAGCGCGGGATATTTTAAAAGTTCCTTTTTGAATTAAAGAATCCAAATTATACTGGATAATTGATAATACTTGTTTGAATATTCCAAATAAATATACTCACCTTGAGTAAGAGTTCTCATACCATTTATATGTTTCTGATATAAACTTATTAATAAATTATACATGTTATTAATGATTGCACTGTTTTATTAACGAAAGTATTTAACGAAGTAAAGGCAGATCTAATTAGAAAGTTATTTATTTATTTATCTTTTCCGTAAAAAACGTTAGCCGGGAAAATCACAGTAGTATATATGCATGTGTATGTATTTTGGCAGCAAAGTATCACAAAACTATTTTTCAAATAAGGACTAGACCATGTCTCAAGAAAATCTAAACTCGATGATCTTACATTTTTAGCAGATAATTGCAACTGTCTGATTCATTCTTCTTCTGATCCAGCCTGAAGAACAATTATTCTCCTTTCTCTCAAAGCAGGAGTCCTACTGATACGTGTGATGAATATAATACCTTCCTGTCTATATTTTTATTGAAGTTTCTTCAATGTCAGGGCTTTCCATAATCGTACGACGTTTATCTGTAGTACTGAACTTAACGATAGCTTTTTCTAGCGTCCGCCATAAGGTTATTTCAGAACACTGAATGTTGATATCAATTTCATAGTATATAATAACCAAACAAACAGACGGATAAATCTTCCATCAAGTGCTGTTCAGTTCTTCAATTATAATCATTATAGCTTAAGCTTTCATGAGCAAGCTTGAATAACGCAACATTGATATTATCTATTTCAGATACGTCGCCGATGTCAGCGCGCAACTTCCCCGCCTCCTTCTGGAACAGCCAGCACTATAGCGGGGCGCACGGTCATTCGGCGGCCGATCTATACCCGGAACACTACCATCCCAGCGAAGCGTGGTACCCCTACAGTCAACACCACCGCGTCCACGACTACCACCACCACAACATGGCCCAGTACTCGGGGCTGCTGCTCCCCGGCTCGAGGCTGCACATGGGAGCGCAGTGTAAGGCCATGGACTGGCAGCATCCCTCACTCGATAACCCCTATTCGTCCTATCCCTCGATGTCAGGTAAATATATGCGTGCACGCACGTACACGCGATCGCTTCGATAGGGTCGGCCCCGGGTGAGAGAGGGTGAATAGTCGATTTTCTGATTGATTAAACGGCGTAATGCAGTCGAGTAGGTAGCGAACGAAAACTAGGCGTGGTTGACTAATGGAAAAGTGTTTATGCGAAATAAAAACAATGCAATTGAGTATAGTATACCTCTTTATCGTCTAATTTAACTGATGAAGCAGATAAGAAACCACTCTGTAAAAAAGTTTTTAGTGGAATTACATATAAAATCATTAATAATAAAGATGCCTATATTTTTTCAAATAAATTTACTTCATAAGGTAAAATTTCCACCAACTACTAAATTTCAGACGCTGATATAGTTTCCAAACATTGATCTGTAAAATTATTTATTATTATTAATTATTAACGCAAGTAAAAATACAAAAGTAGTGAATATCACATATAGGTATAAGTAAATATGTACTATTTATGAAAACCTAAGTAATTACAACTAATCCTAACCCCGTGCTCTATTTAAAGGTACTATACGAGGCTACCTATTCTAAGTACTACCTGGATTCCATAGTAATTGAAATGTACCTACTCTAACTGAATACTTTACCTGAGATTATTACTAATAATAATAACAAAAATATAATATGTCGGTCAGCCACTAGTGGTTATTATGTTTGTGCCTTCAGTTTTCTCACCGAGGAGAAAGGGAGACAATGGAAAACCTTACTCTGGAAGCAGGACTTGAAAAGCAGCCCTACATTACGTGCCTTTGACTTTGTCTGGCACAAAGGGCTGATTCATAAGATGATAGCTTCTGGTACAAATCCCTCTTTGGTCAGATTGATTAGCTCCTACTTGGATCATAGAACTTTCCGTGTTAAGCATCCGCTCCGGCTCTCACGATGTTATTGGGAGCTCGTTTCTTCCTCTTGTTTCTGGCAGACCTCCATCGGCAGCCTGGCACGCACCTAGCTATCTAGCCGATGACACCGTCATTTACGAAAAAAGCAGGGGCGAGAGGTTGCCGTCGCCAGATGGCCACAAACTGCCTCGTTCGCTGGTCCTCTCCATGGAGACTGCCTTTGAACGAATCCTGAACGAATCCGACCGCGTTGCAGTTTGATTCGCGAGGAGGAGAAGTAATCCTGAGACACGTATCCGCATGGGAAACGTCAGGTTACCGTGGAGCCAGCAGGTTAAGTACCTAGGACTCCCTTCTCTGGTCAAAGCAGAGCTCTGAGCTCAGATCTTGTTTTCTTGTTGTTGCACGTGGAACTCGTTACTTCCAATGGTAGGCCGGAGGAGTCCGCTTCACCTAGCAAACAAGTTGCTGCTCTACAAGTTCATCTTAAGGCTTGTCCTAGTTTACGACGCTTTTGCGTGGACGACGTTGACTCCCAGCAGATTGAAGTCCATTGAGGCACTTCAAAATAGGACGCTAAGGCTAATCGTTCAAGCAGCTTGGTTCGTTAGGAACGATCAGATTCTTCGTGATCTGCAAATTCCGACTGTCCGAGGCTTCATTAAGCAGATTCTCACCGCTGCTTGGGCTAGAGCTCAACTCAGCGAAAATTCCTTGGTTGTGGCGGTCTTGGAACCCCAGGATTGTCCACCTCCTCTCACTCGAGTCAGACGGCTAGATGTTTTCTTAGACTAACATCTAACGTACTAAACGTGACGACCGCCTTCAATACTTTCAAACTGAGGTAAAACTTTAAATATATTAGCTTCGTGTTAGAGTTTCAAATGACGATCGTCAATCTCCCCTGAAGAGTAAGTTACTTTCAAACACCCACCCCCAACGGCTTAATCATGCCGCTTCTATCAGATCTGAAAAGGTACAGAACCTCAGGTTCACACCCTAGTTGAGATGTAGGTTCAACAAGCCCCACGTTACTGATAAGCTGGGTTAAACTGGGTTTGGAAAAGATAGCTTCCATGTTCCTTCATTCCCGATAGCTATGCCGTCTCAGGTAGCCCCTAGGTCCTTCGTAGACGATGAATGTGGCTTCTACGTATAGTCTGTCCATAGATATAACGATTTGTGTTTATCCAATCCTTACTAACATATTTCATGTTTAATTAAAGGTAATGATTATGATTTCCCATCAATTTCGTATTGCTGTCAATTGTCAAAGGGTTATATTTTACGTTTCCAGTAGTGTATGAGAGTTTGCGTTTATACTTGGTATATATTTATTTAAAATCGGCTAAATCATGCCGAAACCATTGTGTAAACAATCGAATGAGTCAATAGTTTCGTTAATCGCGTTTTTCGAAACAGAACGCGATAACAAGGGGCCATTAGTCCCGTTAACTTCTGATATATGATCTGTTAAAATTTAATTATTTACGTTAGAATAATGAGATTTAAATTGTGGTGGATTATATTAAATGACTCTACTTAAGGAACGTCCAATTTATCCTAGTACATCATTTGTATAATTTTTGGATGCCTGCTGCAGCGAGCAGTGGATAATCACCAGTAAACATCATTAGTCCAATCATTATATTTACAGACAGACTATACATTCTAAATCTGTTCTTCAGTTGCATAAAAAAAATGTAATCAAATGAAAACAACAGCAAGCAGCATCTATGCTAATGTTTAACAATAACTTAATTGCTCCCGTGTTCGCATTACTGATTTGAAAAAAAAAAAACTTACATATATGGCATACATTGCTGTATGTTACTTCTGCTTGAATTGATATGCGCGGTAATTGAGGGTGCAGAGGAAACCAACACGATATTCTCGCATTGCTCGAAAACTAAGTAAAAATGTTATCTCGATTACTTTGTTGCATTATATGTGAGTATAACTTGGTTGTAAGAATTTAGAAGTCATTTTTAACGGCCTGTTCGTTAATAATAATGAAATTTCTCGAAATGTCAGTACGATTCATTGCCCTAAAGTAATCGAAAAATCTCATTTTAAAAGACGTGGTTTCCGAATAAAATCATTCAAAATCTTGCTTCTACATCACAGTTCAAAATCTACGAAAATAGAAGGGATAATACGCCCGATTTATCACGGTAAAGTTATTGTAATTATTCACAGTGTAGCCAAAAATATGATTTGCAACACGATAATTACACAAAATGAGAATACCAAAGTCTAAGTGTAGATAAGATAGATAATTCTAATTCTTGTTTCTAAGGAAAGTGGTGTTATTCATTACATTTCCATTTACATTAACATAAAAAACAATATAGCACGAAAGAATAAACACTTGTTCGTCATCTAATTTGCAAGTTTGAAGGTAAATTGCAAACATACAATTGCATTCTCGTTGCGTGTCTATAATAATTAAATGCTAAAAAAGTCAAAATTAACACCAGTTTAGTAATTGTTAATACGATGAAATTATAATACCTTGGTAATGGAATGTGTGATGAATAGTAATTGCATTACCTGGTTTTGTAATTTTATGTTGAAATGTTTTTTTCGCAACAAAATTTATCTGGTCTATAATTAGATAATGTCCAAATTGGGACACTGCAACGATGACGAGTATGTCGGATTTATAGCTGTGAATTAAAAAATTTGAAAAGAAATGAAATTCTCTACATTGTTACATTAAAATGTAACAAAAGTATCTATCTGTATTTTGTTGTAATTATCTTGTAGATCTAAAGCTACAGTTTGGAGCTTCTGTGTTCACGTATTTTGATTTATCTTGCTAACATTTCCTTAACAATTTCTTTCTGATTAAAAGTTTGTTTTTAACATTTCTTCATTAATGTACATTCAAGGAAAACGCATTTGACAACGTTGTATAACAATGAGTTTGTTTTCCAAAGAGGTTTCAATCAATACCCAAACAGAACTAATCTTGTTATAAAATACACTGTACCTACTTAAAATGTTTTTCAATAGCCAATAAAAAAATAGTTGGTGGTTTGACATTCGCCGACTGTGTCTCCATCTCCGCTGCCAGTTAATATGTCAAATTTTCAATTGTGACATTGGTCGCGTTCATCCCACTTTATTGCTCAGATAGCGATAGGTTATCGATTCATGATCTAAATTGCAGAGCGATGAACGAATTATTTTACACACTACAAAATATTACTTCAAGAGCTGTCATTTCTGACATAAACATAACCACAACTCAAAACATAACCTATTCACAATACCTAAACTGTTTAACACAGTTCAAGTTTTATGGCATAAAATAAATGCATCGAAACAGAGATTTGTTGATAAATTTGGCCGCGGATGGCAATGAGGTGAATGGAAATTGAATAAATCATGTCGGCGAAGTGTCCGAATAGTTATTAGAACTATTAGGAAAATAGTGGAATACATCCCCCGAATAAAAAGACCAAGAAACGAAGATTTTTATGAAGTAACGATACCGCGACCTAACGATGATTTATTCAAAGAACATTTTCGAATGTCTCGTGCAAGTTTTGAAGTAATTAGAAATTGAATTGAATTTGAATATTAGTTGTATATGTTGTTATTTCTCGTTATATTTTAGTATTTACAAAATATGTCACAAACAATTTTCGATATATACACGATCAAATTAATTGGGAAAAAAACTTATGTTAACAATCTGGTTGCTAGCAAAATCTGAAAGTTTCTTGGCAGCGGGTGATCATTTCGGCATAGCCAAGAGTACAAGCCATAAAATATTTAAAGAAATATTTATTGTTCATTCTTCATTAATCAACTGCCCCAGAATTGTCTGCACGCAATATTATTGTAAGATTTGTTTTTTTATTGAAAAACAAACAGATAACCTGCATTTCCAGTTTGCTACATGAGCGCTACCAAGCTGAGCGGAAATAAAAATTGCTACTTAAAATGGCGAATGCTCCTGTAGCGCTAGGGTAGCGTTCCAGAAAAATTCAACGTTCATCACGTTTTAAGTGAGCGATATTAGATCGATACCAAGGGATGAACGCGACCATTGTGTTTGATTGGAATTACGTTTATAGTCCGTGTAACTTTTAGAAAGACATCATCTCTAAAGTCTGGGTTTGTTCAAAAAAAAATTCTATAATCATAATGTCAACAGTAGATGGTAAATTTTGGCCAGTAACTATTTCAAATTCAGAATCTAATGTAAGTTGTCTGTGTAGAATGACTTATTTGATTTATATAAATGCTATAGCATCAATAGTTTTATAAAACTTATTTTAACATTTTTACGGAGTATTAAATACCTAATGATTGCCCAATGTATTGTAACATTAGGCAATTATTAAATAATTACACTAAATGTCACTTAAATACTAATGAAAATCTATACGTGACACTGGGCGTACGCAAAAGTCGTTAGTTTTTTATTGGCCAAAATAATTGTGACGTCTTAAAACATAATTTGAATTTATCATTTTTTAAATTAGTTTTACTCACAAATATGTAACCCAAATGTTGAATTGTTTTAGGCATTCGTCAAGGTAACACAAAAATGAAGTACATTAAGTCGCTTTTTGTATAACTTGTTGAAGGACCCGATCCTATTACTATTGTAATAGGGTCGGGTCCTTCATATATACATACATATATCGAACTATACATTTGGCTACACAGTGTTGCCAAATGTATGATTCTTGCAAATGATTCCTGAACACGTAGGAAGAATGAAAAAAATAAAAATACATTTTTTTACATTTTAACATTAAGATTTTGAATTCAGACCCAAACAAAGCACTGCGCGTAACTTTTGTGAGAATTTAATGTTATACGGTGAGATTCAAAAAGATTGTCAATTCCGCTCCTATAGATAGTAGGAGGATGTAGATATATGCCGTGTGTTGTAATGAGGGAACTAAGTCAGTGTTACTATGCTATTGTTGGTGATATTTGATGTAAATATAAACGGTTTGAAAAAATTATAAGATAAATAAACGAAGGAAAATTACAACACGAACGCCAATGTCAAGAAAATTGATTTATTGTATGAAATTTATATGTAGCTAACTTCACTCATTAAATCGGTAATAAGTATAGATAATTTTTTCCGGAAAACAGTTTTTTACCACGATAATCATTTTGAATCTCACAGTATAATAGTTATTTGGTGTTGTACAGTGTTGCGAAATGTATGTTTCTTGCAAACGATCCTGAACACGTACGAAGAATAAAAAAAAAATACATTTTAACATTAGGATTTTGAATTCAGATCCAAACAAAGTATAATAGTTATTTGTTTCACTAGGTCAGCAACTATAGTTTTGCGAGTATGAACACGGTTTGCTCAAAGTGTGAATACTCGCAAGAGTTTCTGGCCATGTGTTACACACTACTTTTTTGGGCCGACAACTCTTAGTTTTGTTGTTAAAGTAATAAAAAGAGTCAGGAAATTGACAGTATATAGGTTGGCAATACATATTAGATTGCCTTAGTATTTTTACATTTTCGAGAATAAATCTTTTTCGGTAACCTGCTTCGTAGCGTTGCTTTCGTAGTATGCCATCTATTTACCATCAGTAAATGCAATGGAGTGCATGTTTTAAAAGGTTCGGCAACAGTTTATTGAGAGTTTATTGCCCAGAAAAGCTGCGCATAGGTAGTAACTGGGTAGTAATATGAATTATACTCAGTGACACTAGAAGGAATATTTGTTAAACTTGATTTTTGGCAATGTGATAGTTTTACATAAAAAATGAAACGATAATATTTGCAAGAAAAATTAAAATATTCGTTTTTAATACGAAAAAAAAAAAAAACAATTAATGGTGTCTTTGGCGACCCCGTATTTGAGTACATTCCTGTACACGTCTAGGCATCGATAAAAGGTGAACAGTGGTCGATATCTGCCTGTGGCATCTCGTTCCAAGCAACTTGAACTTCGTGGGTTAACTATGCCAAAGTTTGTGGAGGATGGTGCGAAGTTGACAGTCTTCTCCCTATGACATCCACGCATCTTCAATGGGGTTTAAATCCGGTGAATGGGTGGCCACGACAAAACATTAACGCCTGCTTCTTAGAGAAAGTCCATAGTTCGATGAGCATTACGAGTACGTGCGTTGTCTAGCTGAAAAAGGACATGTGGACAGCCATCTAGCTAAGGTAGTAAAGTGATTTGCAGCATATCAACATAACGCACAGCTGTCATACTTCTTTGAATAAAGAGAAGTGGTGATCGGCTACCATAGGCAATAGCCCTCCAAACATTACTCCAACAGTCTTGTGTACATGCCTCTCAACAGCAAACTCAATATCACGTCCCTCTCTACGCCGCGCCGGCATCGCACCCTAGACAGAATCCCGATTCATCGCTGAAGACGGCATTATGCCATTCTGCCTCCCAATCCTCCCGTTTTCTGTACCAGTTCAAACGTTGGCGACAGCGGTCCGCAGTCAAAGGAAGCATTAATCGTGGATGGTATAAAAAAGTCCAAAGGCTCGAATGCGACGATGTAGTGTATGCATAGTAACAGCTCTACCTTCTTCTCCAAACCATTGGTGGGCGATTTGACACGTAGTAGCAAAACGGTCTAGTTCTAGCTAGTTGTCTCAAGCGCCTATTTTGACGTTCTGCTGTACGCCTCTGTTGACCAGTTGGACTTCCTCGTGTTCCTGCACCTGCTTCTGTCCACACACAATATACACACATTATCGTCATTGCAGTATAATTAACATGGCGGCTAATCTCGCGATAGGACAAACGAAACATCTCGATACAATTCTACCCCTGTGAAAGTCACTAACACAGTAATAATCCTGACGTCCTCAAACTCTAGGCATTTTATTACGCTTAAAACTCGTAAACTAGTGATTGTAAATTTACCGATTTTTTTCATTTATCGGTAATTCGGTAAATGAAAATAAAAATACGGGTTTACCGGTAAATTACCGGCAATTTCTTTTTTCATGTGTGACATTAATGGGCATTCCCCAAGAAAATAGGGTTAGAAGTTAGGCTAGAATAATACATATTTTACACAATCTTAAGGCATAATATTAGAATTTTGTAATAAATATTTGTATTTAATTATTTTAACAGTTGTCAGAAGTAAAAAAAAAAAATATTTAAGGTTCAAATTTTAATGTTATTTTACAACAATGTTGCATTAATGTCCTCTCATAATGTGGTGTATTCAAAATTGCTATTAATTTAAATACGTGAAATGTTACAATATTAATAAATTTTGATATTCTTATATATTATAATTTTTAAATATTGAAAAATGAGTCATTTACTTACTCTATAAGAAAAACGAGTTTTAGCTTTTAAAAAATTAAAAACTCAGAGCACAAATCACAGATGCTAACTCAACTTTCTTCGAGAGATAAGTAAAATCCACACAAAAAACCATAAAATGAGAGAATTGAAATTGCATTTGTTGATAAAGGCAGGTTGGAAAAGTGGGGTGTTTTGCTTCCTACCGTCCTAGCAACCGTCTTAGCAACAAATGAACATTAATCTCGCTATTCTTTGCGTTGCTTTTCGTTATCCATCTTGTTTGAGACTTAAATTCTTTTAATTTCTACAGGACTTTTTTTTTTTCATTTTTTTTTGTTGAGAATTTTTTGATTCCTTCTCTTTCTGACTAACTCGGTGGAATGGAGGTTATACGTTTCTAATCAAAAAAGTTTGTCAGTTTCTTTTCTATATTTTCTTTCGAGGGCATTACAGGGGCTCTCAATCTCAAGAAAGTTTAAATTAAAATTAAACAAAATATATCACCCATAAAATTAATAATTGGGTATATTGTCACTTACACTTACTTGTTTTTTTTTATTCTCAATGTCCGTTTACACCTTTAAATATCTATAAAAACAATATTTCATAGATAAAAATTACCGGTAAATTTTTTAAATTTACCGAAGGTTTTTTGGTCAATTTACCGATTAACCGGTAAACCGGTATATAATTTTTATCGTAGACGGACGCGCAATAACTAAACATTTCTATACTAGTCGGCTCTCGTAAACAGGTTTCTTTACAAAAAATTAAGAGATATTTTTTTTTTTTCACAAGAAATTATCAAAGATAAAACGTTCACATTCTTACCATAGCTTGCTTTAAATATAGTCATTCTGATGCCAAAAAATCAAGTTGAACGGATTATTCCTTCTAGTTGCAACACTTCTAATGTCGCTGAGTATTTTAAAAAGTTTATAATAATAATAATAATATAAATTTATTAGCATTATGCAAATTATACAGATATACATATCAAACTCATATATGCCAAAAAGGCTAAATCATCGTAAGATGTTCTTCCTTTAACCTCCGATCAGTTATTTCAGATTTTCACATTGTAATGTTGACCAAAAGTTTAATTTATGCAATTGATACTCATCCAATTTATACTTGGTTTCATTTTCCGAAGACCCAAGCAATTTTAAAGTTGTGTATATTAAAAATTATGTCACCTATCAACCCGAGTATACTGTTGCCAATCCTTAGCGACTTTTTTGCCTACCCAGGTCCGAAAATGGTGTGTTCCCGGATGATTTAAAGTAATGCAAAATAGGTGTTTTTGGATGAGAGAGAGAGAGATGCAATAATTTTGTTTCTTGATATGACAATGTGAAAATTCCTGATAACAGTGTACTCCTGATTCTGAAAATTTATTAGGCATCCTCTATTTTATATACTCTTTTTCTCACATACATGTATCGAAGCCTAAACGAATGCTTGACTTATATACGTTTCTTGCATGGTAGAGTTGCGAACGCGTTCAAGGTAGAGTTGTAGATATGGCCGCAGCAGAAAACAAGAAGGAGCATCGCGAGAATGACAATTACCGAGGGAATTCGCGGAAGAGTGGGCGAGGGGACAACGGCACACGAAGGGGAAGGGTTCCTGGTCATCTGTATCGGGATTGGTCGTTGGTGGTCAGACTTGTTATTGATCTCAGGCGGCCTTAAGTACGAACCCGCCGACGATCCGCGGTACGCTGGCTCAGCTCCATGCTTGTTGTTCCCGGAATCCGAAACCGACTCTTTACTTGCGTTGTTACATTTACAAAGTCGGAGCTGGTCGCGTGTACGAAATGCATGTTTTTCTCTTATATATGTGCGCCTATTATGTGTATAATTAACTGTTGCTCCGGCTTATTACATAATAAATATTAATATAATTTGAATTAATAACGGGAACTCGTAAAGTAATATAATTATCATGCCCGCAACACACGTATCGTATGTATGTATCGTGTTTAACAATCAGAAAATCGACTTAAAGATATCACAGTGTGTGTGTTTTTTTACACGTTCACGAAAATAAAACAAAAAAAAAAGAATGAAACAAACAAGAAACACGTTGTGCTGTATTTTTGTGTTGTTATTGATGAAACGTTTAGAATCTAGGTATTTTTTTAAAAATTTGCTTTTAGGCTATCACGATCTACTAAATACTGCATCCCCATTGTAATATCATCAATCTGCACGAAGAATATTGCCAAGAAAAGTTAGTTTCAGATCATAAATTTTTATATTCAAATATTACATCACAAAGTCTAGTTAAGTAACATTTACAAACGTTAATATTATTTTAAGTGCTCAAAGTTAAAAAAAAAAAGCTAAGTATAAACAGATATTGAAAATAGTAAGGTGTTACCTTTATAACATTTCGATACTTGATCTTGATGCTTGAATGCAGCTTTCACTAAATGTGAGATAAATATCTTCTTTTGGTTAAATTTCACCCTAAGGCAAAGCAGAATTTATATTGTAAAGAAAGAAATGTTTTCATATTTGATTGATGTCACATTTTTTGCTAGTTATTAGGTACTTTCTATTTACCATCTGGCTAAGACTTTAGTTTTGTGCGTTGAATTACGAACTACCCACGCTGAACTTATAAATAATTATGGCTGCTACTTACGGATCCACTAAGCATTATTGAAATTGGATTTTTTATTATAAAACCCGGATATTTTTGATTAGGATGTCCATTTTATAAACACAGAAAATGCATTAGAAATATCACATTTTCACGTTAATTTGGATTTAGTAATTGACAATCAAATTTGTAAAATACATAACATTTGAAGCTTAAAGTTTTCATTCAAAATTAAAAATAAAAATCGTTTTAATTAGGTGACAAAAATACTCCAAACTCCAAACTGTGGCACCAGTAATACTAGTATTGTAATTAGAGTTTTGTTATTTTTTTTCATTTTTCGTTACTTTTACTTATGATTTTATTATATATCTGTATTACCCAATTATGCATTTGCGCACTGGAATCGCTTCTGGGCTGTAAAAAGTTGGGTCAAATTTATATTATTTATAAATTTAAAAATATTTGATTGAATATAATATTTCTAATATAATTAATATGCAAATTTACAATATAAATTAATATTTCTACAAAAACATGAATTAGTAGTATGTACTAATAAATTATTAGGGTAATTAATAATACATCATATAATACTTTGTGGTGAGGGGTCTAGAAGAAGTTTGCAGTGTTGTAATTACAGTTTTGTTAATTTTTTTTTCATTTTTTGTTACTTTTACTTATGATTTTATTATATATCTGTATTATCCAATTATGCATTTGCGCACTGGAATCGCTTCTGGGCTGTAAAAAGGTTTAAATTTATATTATTTATAAATTTAGAAATATTTGATTGAATTTAATATTTTTAATATGCAAATTTACATTATAAATTAATATTTCTACAAAAACTTCAATTAGTAGCTAATTAATAAAATATTAGGGTGATTAATAACACATTATATAACACTGCGTAGGCTTTCACGGCCGATGTAACTATAACTAACAGCTTCTTGCGGGTTTCGCCGTGTGTCAAAACTTTCGCTCGACGTTTCGCTGTTCACACTGACAGCTTCTTCGGGATAAGTGAACTGATTCTCCATGGTCCGACATTCTTCTTATGTACGCCCCTGGTGCATCTCATCAGGAAATCTCCCTTTCCTGGATGTTATGGTTAAGAAAACAAAAGAGGGAATGCTACAGCACGCAGTATTTAGAAAGAAGACGCACACCGATAGATGTCTGCATGCAAGATCTCACCATCATCCGATGCAGAAGAACACATTAATACAAACATTGCTATCCAGAGCCGAAACCATCAGGACGAACAACATCTTACCAGTGAAAAGATACATTTGGAGAAAGCACTAAAGAAGAATGGTTACACTGACATCGACATTAGGAGAGCCACTAAGAAGAAGACCACACTGGAGACAACTACAGAACCACGAAGAGGGATGGCGTGTGTACCTTACATAGCAGGAGTTACCAAAAAAGTAGGCCGAATTTTGAAGAAACGTAACGTACAAGTGCGCTTCGGGACTGCAACATCGATCCAGCAGTATCTACCGACCGCAAAGGATAAGATACCCAAGGGGCGCACAGAAGGTATCTACAACATAACATGTCAATGCGGACAGTGCTACGTCGGATAAACAGGAAGAGCCATCGACATAAGAATAAAAGAACACGAGAGGGACGCACGATTAAGAAGGACCGAGCAATCAGCTGTGGCAGAACACATGCACGACACCGGACACAAAAATGGATTTCAAGAATGTAAAAGTAATAACTACCACCAAGAACTACGGGAAAAGAGTCATCAGGGAAGCCATAGAGAAGAATAAAACCGTTAACAGAGAAGAAGGGTACCACCTTAGCAACACGTGGAAGAGCCTACTACGAAGCGTCACGGTCAATGGAACGGAAACTACACGGTTGGATGCACCAGGGGTGTATATAAGAAGAATGTCGGACCATGGAGAATCAGTTCAGTTATCCTGAAGAAGCTGTCAGTATGAACAGCGAAACGTCGAGCGAAAGTTTTAATACACGGCGAAACCCGCAAGAAGCTGTTAGTTATAACACATTATATAATTCAAAATTTATTAATTTTAGGTATTACTTGTAATTCTTTTCTTTTATGCAACTTTTTCCCTCACAAGTAATGTATGTGGTTGCTTGGACTTATAGTGGGTGTAAATTTATATTGCCTATAATGTAGAAATATATAATTTATTTTGTAATTGTTCATATTACATTAAAATCCAGTGTTTCTGCATTACACCAGTAATGTAAATTTAGTAACATTTTGCTGTCTAGAAGCCAGGGTAAACTAAAGCACTATTATGTACCATTTGGTCCTGAATTCTATGTGTTGTCAAATATAACCGTTTCAAGTTTTATTGTTACTCACATTTTACATGAAAAAAGTAAAAATTGTTGTTAAACAGAAACACACGCAATATTAAATCAAAAGTTCATCGATTAAAATCACTATGAATTCACAACAGTTCTAAAACATGTAAAAAAGGGCGAAACCCGGATAAATGGCAGTTGTAAACTTAGTGGGCAGGTTTATAACAAGTAATTTGCAGCTTAACGCACATACCTGAAATGCGGCGAGTCAGACGGTAAATAGAAAACTCCTCACGAAAAGTCTTCCAAGGCATTTTCTCAAACTTTAACGATAGGTGGCTGGTGTTTAGAAGCTCTGGCTAAAAATTATTGAGTGGTAAAGAAAATCGAATAGAATTACACTTTATTGTAAATGTGGGGTATTCACCATCAACAGGATACAACACCCAAATTATTGTTTCATGCAGAAGACCGTTGTTTAGATTCGTTTTGCTTAAAAATCTCCACACAATAGATATTTCTCATTTTGATGATCACTTATAATCTATTCACATTATTACACTTTTATAACTGAGAGTCATGAATGAAGATGGCACAGACAGCATTCTTGGCATAAATTTAATGTTATAAGTGCTCTGACATTTTATGATTGCAGTTTTGTCTTACGTATTATACGCTTTTGGTTTTATCGGTCGGGTCTTCTTCTTACTGATATAGTTTTATTTGATTGGAGTCTTGTTATAGAGCAATTTTTATTCCCAAGTTCATCAAGCGTATTAAGTGCCTGAAGGTAGCTTAGAATCTTGTTCACTAAGATCTTCATGTTTCTCAAGAAATATCATGTACTTGATTATGGTGAAGCTGACGTCATTTTTTTCTTTGTCCACTCCTAACACAGCCTGGCAAATGGTTTCTTCAAAGTATAGTTTTCTTCTAGCAATGACTACTACTACTTAATCTTCACCTCCTTTAATCTTATGGATGCCGAGGCTCCTCTGCAAAGTGCTCCGTTCCTTTGCTTTGTTCACTGCGCCAATCCAGTCCTCTGCTAGATAATATGTTTGCTAGATTGGATTCCAACTCTATTTAGGTCGCCTTCTTAATGACTTGTCTGGGATTTCCATTTTTCACGTTCTTTTAACCATTCTATTATTTTAACAGAAATTTCAAGGTGGGAATCACAAATCGGATAAGTTAGAATCAATCAGACTCGGAGGAATGATCTGGAAAACGCGACTGGAGTTGGAATCTATAACGGGGTGAGAAATACAATAATCATCCTTCTACTAGGCCAAAATATGCTACGGTCTTTCAAGCAGAGACATATAGAATACTACATTATGCAATTGAAATCAATCAGAGGGCTTATGAAAGTATGTGGATCTATACTGCAACAGACAGCCAATACTGAGGGCACTAGTGAGCCTTAAGATACAATAAAGACTGGTTTGGGAATGTATTGGAGAACTGAATAGCTTTACGGACCGCAATAAAGTCACCTTACTATGGATACCCGGACATTCGGCAATCCTAGGAAACGAAAAATCAGATGAGTTAGCAAGAAAGGGATCATCGGCTTTGTATATGGACCCGAACCAGAACAATTGTTTCAGTATTGGAGCGCTTCCAGCACCTAGCTCAAGTGCCCGGACATTAAGTGCCCACCCTGACTTTAATGAATGAATGAATGAATGAATGGAGCGCTTCCTGGTTTGCCCAAAAAAATGATTTCCTATTGGGCAATCATTCCTACATTATGGCGAGTTTACTTCCTCATTTTCTTGATTGTTTTAGTATCCAAGTGCGCTAATTAAGGATAGATCATTAACCATCTCCGATGTATTTAAAATATTTTGACAGTTCCAGGTCAGCTGTGAGTTGAATTGATGTCATCTAGTGCTTTTAACACAGTTTGACTATCACTGAAAATGTTAATTGATTTGTGTCTGATGATTTCACCCAAAAACTCTTTAACATACATCTAGCTTCAACCGTTTTCTTACATAATTTTATCTTTCGTTCAGCAATTATTTGGCATATAAAGTGATCAGTGATTCCTTTTTGCTTATATTTACTTTGATGTGAGTTTTTTTAATCGACCTTGTAGTGTTTAATTAACTTTTGTGTATTGGTTTTTTAGGTCTTATGGAAAAAAGAATGATTTCCTTCTTATTTATTATTTACTTTGAATGCACCCAACATTGTTTGTTCCTTTCCTTCAAAATATTCTAGAGTTTCTAATTGATAGGAAGTTGTAGGTTATAGACCTTGGTTTATTTGCTCTTCAAGCGTTTTTTAGAGCTTTAAACTTTGCGCATACTAGAATAAGTTGCTTTTGTCGCAAATTGCCTGTTCGTCTTAAATGATACTGTATCTGTAGAAAATATGTGAGAGTAATTTTACTAGAAAAAAGTACTATTTTCCAAATAATTCTTAAAGCTCGCTAAAATTTTGCTGTTTCACTTATAAGTGTATTAATACCAATATTAATTGTCAAACGAACTAGCCTTTGTGATGCTTCCACCAAAATATCCTTAAAATTATTCTTTTCTCATTACAACTAACGAATGTTTCTATTGCTTCAGGTTTAGAAGCGCAAGTGCAGGACTCTTCTAAAGATCTTTATTGGTTCTGAAAGGAAGTGCGACCACTAGTGGCTAGTGTAAATAATGAAAGTACAAACTATGAACTAAGATTTTCGACGACCGGAAGATACACGAATAAGTAAATTATATCGATTTTACAATATCGTACTAAGAAGGTGATCACCGAAAGAAGAATTAGGGAAACAAGTCGAAGAATGAAGATAAAATAAATAAAACGAGAAACACACGCAGTGGATGTTCCTTAAATTATGATTTCGTTTAGAGACTGTCAAGGTCACAGCTCGCAATTAGTACTGTTACTCTTCTGTTGGCAAGTGATATGTTGTTAGGGCCAATCTAAGACACTTAATTATTAGGTATGTACATGATGTGTATTATTAAAATATAATATTAATTATTATAATGTCGAGCATTGTTCGTGCAATAAAGTAGCTGCTATTGACAGATTGTCTCGAGTTTCATATTTCTATCCTAGTTCATACGGACCTTACAAAATACTTTATTGGGTGATCTTTATTAAAAGTAAAATAAAAAAACTTGGCGGAGTTTAATATTCTTAAAGCGGCATTCGACGGTTTCTGCAGCAAATTTATTTATATGAGACAAGTAAAAAGTCATCACCTGTTTAAGAAAAAATTAATACCACCGAAACAATCATAGATTCGTGGGGATGAATAATTCAAAAGATGGCCTCGTTCGTGCCTGCTTTTAACTCAACAAGGACAAAACGGGCGCAAAAACTTTACGAATGTCAACTTAAGTACTTAATGATAGTAACGGCAGGTGCCTGATGCTTTCTTTATACTCTGCGACATAAACACATTCCTGCAACGGTTTCGGACGAAAATTATGAAAAAAATCGGTAAGGCAGAATAAAAATACAATATCTATATACACTTACGTATAAAATACCCCATTGCGTGAAGTTTTTAATAGCAAGCAAATAGTTTACATGTGGTTGTAGTTACCTACGTTATGGCTGAAATTGCTTGTCACATAAATGCTTTATAATGCTTACGCAGTGTTCGGTATTCCCGCTAAAATTTGAACTCATAACCCTTATGTCGGTTAGACAATAGTACCAATTACCACTAGTTGTAACACACATGTTCGCACACCATGCACTCCATTTTAGTGCATCAAAAATAAAATAGTTAAAACATACACAGTGTATTAAATTTTATACAGTCCACTCATTCAAACAAAAATCGTCGATCAACAATCAACACAACATAAATTGGTCCAATCGACCCGGATACAACAGCGTTTTTATCATCTACAACCCACATAACCTCTGCTTGGTAACGTATACATTTACGCGCCATTTTAGTTAGATTTGCTAGACATACATACACATATTTACATTTCATTTTCGTGTAACGCACATTTAGTGATATTTAGTTAGTTTTATTAGCATGACTACCGAACAATTAAAGGTTTTAAAACTCACTAGAGGCCAACTAAAAGCCAAACTTACACGCTTCGCAAAATTTATCTCGGACGTCACCAATCATGACAAAACAACAGAAATTAACACACGCATACAAGCCTTAGAATTAGTATCAAGTAAATTTGACGAAATACAAGATCAAATCGAAGCTTTAGAGCCTGATCACGACTCTCATGAACGTGACGAGTTCGAAGAATTATATTTCAATGAAATTTCGAAAGCTAAAGATATTAGCAATAAAAATCATAGCAATAATTCATCAACATCAATCATAGTTTCAAACAACAACGATACTAAAAAACGTAAAAATGCAAAATTACCCGAGGTTGTTATTCCAGAATTTCAAGGCCATTACGACAAATGGACGCAATTTCATAACACCTTTCGAACTCTCATACATGAAGATGATGAATTATCAAATGTCGAAAAATTTTATTATTTACAAACCGCGTTAAAGGGAGAAGCCTCTGACGTAATTAGTTCTTTAGAAATTTCCCACGAAAATTACGATATTGCCTGGAAACTATTAAAAGATCGATATGAAAACAAAAAATTTATTATCAAAAGCCACGTAAAACAAATTGTTGAATTAACAACTGTAGGTAAAGAAGTATATCATTCATTAAGAGCTTTTTTAGATACGTTTTTAAAAAATTATAGGGCATTAAAAAATCTAAACGAACCGATAGACAGCTGGAACACGTTATTGATATACATATTATGCCAAAAATTAGATAATAACACCAAACGCGAATGGCAAATCAAAACAAAACACGATGTATCTCCAACTACTCAGCAATTCATAACATTTTTAACAGAAAGAGTGTCGTTGCTAGAATCACTTGACAAGAATCCTCAATCTAGTTTATCAAAAACCCATACTCATTTAGCTACCAACGAAAAATGTTTGTATTGTAGTGAGCAACACAGAATATATACTTGTAAAAAGTTCTTAGAATTGTCCGTAACCGATCGGCTTAATACAGTGCGAAAAATCAAGGCGTGTATAAACTGCTTGCGAAAGGGACATACTGTAGCTTGTTGTAACAGTAGTCAGTGCAGAACGTGCGGACAGAAACACAATACGCTATTGCATTTCCCGAAAAATAATTCAAAACCAAAGGAAACAGAAGGTGCTAAATCGTTAGCGCAAGAAAGCAGTCAAAATAGGTCTGTAGCACAAGACGCTGTCTCAACTAGCAATCATGATTCTAACATTATAGTGACACATTGCCGTAACACAGCATTCACGTTTTTATCAACAGCAATAATATATATCGTAGATAATTCAAAAACATTACTCAAGTGCAGAGCCTTACTCGACAGCGGCTCACAGTCCAATTTTATAACTAACGATCTATTCCTAAAACTGAATTTACCGTCTAACAATATAAATTTACCAGTAACAGGCATAAATTCCCATACATCATACATAAACAAAATCGTTCACGCAGATATAAAATCTTCCGATATGCGATATCACTTCAAACTTCCATTTTTAGTTATATCAAACATAACTGATGAGCTACCACATCAAAACATTGACGTAGAAATTCCAAATGATTTACGCTTAGCTGATCCAACATTTAATAAAAAAGGAAATATTGATATTTTGTTAGGTGCAAACGTATTTTATGAACTACTTTTACAAAACCAAGTCAAGTTAGGTAAAGAAAAACCAATTTTACAAAACACAAAGTTGGGATGGATAGTAGCCGGTTCTATCGATAACCATCCGTACATTCAGAACGAGAATTGTAATTTATCCACTAACCGTCTTGAGAATAAATTAGAAGCATTTTGGGAAATTGAAGAAGTTTTACCAAAGAAAAAATATTTTCAAAGGAGGAACGAAATTGCGAAAATCATTTTTGTGAAAACTTTTCTCGCGATGAAACCGGACATTTGGTTGTCAAATTACCCTTTCGAGAAAACTTACCTGATTTAGGGGATTCACTAGACATGTCTATCGAACGTTTCATCTCTGTCGAAAGAAAATTCTCACGCGATTTGGAGTTTAAAAAACAATATGTAGATTTTATGCAAGAATATTTTAACCTAGGTCATATGAGTACTATTACAGAATTAGACAATGATAATCATTCCTACTACCTGCCTCACCATGCCGTATTTAAAAACACGTCAATTACGACTAAAATGCGAGTAGTATTTGACGCATCTGCAAAACCGGACAATGGTTGTTCCTTGAACGAAGTGTTACAAGTAGGTCCTTGCATACAAGATGACATATTTTCAATAATATTACGTTTTCGTACTCACGCAGTAGTATTCACAGCCGACATTGCTAAAATGTATAGGTGTATCAAGGTTCACGAAGACCATCAAAATTATCAACGTATAGTTTGGCGATCAGATAGTTCACAACCCCTCCAACACTTCAAATTAAATACTGTAACATATGGCACCGGGCCAGCCTCTTTTTTAGCCACACGATGTTTGAAGCAACTAGCTATTGAAAATCAATCAACATTTCCTAAAGCAAGCCAAGTGATAGCCAAGACTTTTATATGGACGAATCTAATATCGGGCGCAGAAAATATCGATATAGCCATAGAACTAATCAATGAAGTAAATAACATTTTAAGTCGCGCAGGGTTTCACTTACGACAATGGTCCTCTAACAAAGATGCAATTTCTAATTCACCAATTTTTGATCGCAATTTACAATATGTAGTGAAGGACTCACAAATGTCCAACAAAACTTTAGGTTTAATTTGGCACGCATCAACAGATTACTTTACCTATACTACTGATCATCATGTTAGAAACTTTACTAAACGAATTTTGTTGTCAATTATCAGCCAAATATATGATCCTCTTGGACTCATTGGACCCGTAATTACGAAAGCAAAATTAATATTGCAACGCTTATGGCAATCTAAAATTGATTGGGACCAGACATTACCAACAGAACTAGAATCATTGTGGTTAAGATTTTACAAAAATATCGAAACATTAAATGAACTAAAAATTCCACGACATATAATTTTAAACGATAGTGACTCCATTGAACTTCATGTATTTTCGGATGCTTCGGAGAGGGCTTATGGAACATGCGTTTTTATAAGATCAGTAGACCATTCACGTAATATTAAACTAAAATTATGCTGTTCCAAATCCCGCGTTGCACCCCTAAAGGTAATTTCTCTTCCAAGACTGGAATTGTGTGGAGCACTGTTAGCAGTACAATTATGTGCGAAGGTATTAGATGCTCTTCATTTGAAAGTAAATGATGTCACATATTGGTGTGACTCTACAATTGTTTTATCGTGGTTAGCGATGGATGTTAGCAAATTAAAAACATTTGTCGCAAATAGAGTCTCAAAAATACAAGGTCTCACTAAAATATCGCAATGGCGACATATACCTTCCCGTGATAACCCAGCTGACATAATATCTCGAGGTTTAAATCCAGATCAAATGACAGATTGTACCCTATGGTTTGAAGGCCCTGAGTGGTTGTTGCGTGAGCCAGACAGTTGGCCTAGCAATAATAATTACTTACAATCTAAAGAAATTCCAGAAATAAAACCTACGTTGGTCTTAGCTTCAACCGATGGCGCTACCAACATAATAGACGAACTTATACACAAGTGTTCTTCATATAAGAAATTGCTACGCATTCTTTGCCTTGTAATACGTTTCAAAAACAAATGTCGTTCTCAGTTGGACATCAGTCACGCTCAAGAAGTTGAGGAAAGCCTTCGTGTAATCATTAAAACCGTGCAGTCAAGTGAATTTAACAACGAAATTCAATCTTTAAATAAGAATATGTCTGTCACAAAAAATAGTAAATTAATTTCGTTAGATCCGTTTTTGGACGAAAATGGTATTCTGCGAGTAGGCGGTCGCCTAAGAAACGCACCTTTACAATTCAATCATAAACATCCGATAATACTACCCGCAAAACACCATTTCACAACACTAATTATTAGATACGAACATTATCGAAGCCTACATGCTGGAGCACAAACGGTGTTAAGTAATATCCGAACTCAATTTTGGCCATTAAATGGTAGGCATGAGATACGGCGCGTCCTAAGAACGTGTATAGTGTGTTTTCGCGCAAAGCCTAGCAACATTCCATTTCCAAAAATGGGTAATTTACCGGCACCACGAGTTACTTCATCAAAACCGTTTACTACATGCGGTGTAGATTTTGCTGGTCCTTTTTCCATAAAGGATAGTATTTTGCGGAACCGAAAGATAATAAAGAGTTATGTTTGTATTTTTATTTGTTTTTGTACCAAGGCTGTTCATATCGAACTCGTTAGTAGTTTATCCGTAGACGCTTTTTTGTGTGCATTAAAACGATTCATTGGTCGCCGTGGTTTATGTCGCGATGTTTATTCTGACAACGCTACTAATTTTGTTGGCACAAATAACCGTCTTACGCGTGAATTTACAGAACTAATAAGAAACGAAGCAATTAGGGATTATATTTTCGAGCATAAAATAGAATGGCACTTTATACCACCCCGATCCCCTCACATGGGCGGTCTATGGGAATCTGCCGTAAAACAAACTAAACATCACTTATGCCGTGTACTTAACAATATTTCATTGACGTACGAAGATTTGTATACTTTACTCGTACAAGTGGAATCCATTCTGAACTCCCGTCCATTGATTCCCCTCACTGATGATCCGGAGGACAGTGCAGTCTTAACACCTGGACATTTTTTAATTGGTGGACATCTGAGGACAGTTCCTGAGACATTCGCTGAACCAAGGTCATCACTACGATCCCGTTACAAACATATACAATTGTTGAGTCAACATTTCTGGAGCCAGTGGTCTCGCGATTATCTTCACACGTTGCAACAGCGTTCGAAATGGCGATTGGATACGAAACCTGACACTATTCTAGGAGCCTTAGTGTTACTAAAGGAAGATAACCAGCCTCCTATGTGTTGGAAGATGGGACGTGTGTCGAGATTATTTCCCGGTACAGACAACATTATAAGAACAGTGGAAGTCAAGACCAACAGCGGCACTACTAGAAGAGCCATAAATAAAATTTGCATTTTACCAAATAAATGATCTGTTATAACTTTAATATAAATTAGTTTAAGCAACCGTTTTGCCAGGTATGACCTGCCAAGGGGGCCGGCATGTTCGGTATTCCCGCTAAAATTTGAACTCATAACCCTTATGTCGGTTAGACAATAGTACCAATTACCACTAGTTGTAACACACATGTTCGCACACCATGCACTCCATTTTAGTGCATCAAAAATAAAATAGTTAAAACATACACAGTGTATTAAATTTTATACAGTCCACTCATTCAAACAAAAATCGTCGATCAACAATCAACACAACACGCAGTCAGTCATAACTAAAAATGTATCGCAGTGGTTAGTTAGGCATACCCTAATCATTCTATTCCAAACGAAAGATGTCAGGTTGTCAAGACATGATTAATTATATTTAGCAGCTTCCCTTTAGAAGTGCTCGGAAAAAAAGTTTTAAAAACCAACGGCTTTATTAGAGTAAATAGAACTAAGTTGACAGTCTTAATATCTTAATAGTTATTGTTGAAGTATTCCTTTAGTTTTAAAATCTTTCCAATTTGAAATAAATTTGAGATGATAAATTTGAGATGTTGCTTAATATCTATTAATATGTCATAAAAAACAAATTAATTATAAATATACAAGATATCGATAAAGTGCCACACAATACTGACAACTAAAAAAACTAAAAATACTCTAAAACACGTCACGTAAAATAGTCTTTGTACCTACGAATAACAAGTATTTTTAACAATAATATTATTAAATACATTGTGACTACCATTTATCCTGCCTTCTAATGCGAGCTTAAAAAAATTGAGTTGGAAATATTTGTCAAATGCCATTTTATGTAATTCACAATTTATTAAATGTTGAAAATTACAAATTATATTTACACAATAATGTTTTTCTCTAAAACATGATTTCGATGAAGATACGTAATTTATACCTCCTGAAAACCGCAAGGCTTTAATTAATGTTACTATAAATAATTTATTACTCACAAAATCAAGATATATGAAAGAATATATAATAAATCTTTAGGTTGGACATAACATCAAATATTAACAATTAAATCGAAAACAATTTATTAGTTTATTTCTAAGTTACATTTGGTTCCATCAGTTTGATTTGAAGACATCCTTTCGTTTAATATATTCAGTGTTGAAATCATGTTTATTACTATATAAAGGTATCGTTGTAATATATACAGCGTGTCCACGGATGGAGTTAACAATAGTTATAATAAACAAACAATTTTTTAATTGGAATTTAATATTTGGGAGATAAGCGCTGCTTGGTCTAAAACTTATTTATCGTTTGCTTTGGTGTTTTTAAAATCTAATAGGCTTTTGCAGTTGAGTGAAAAATGTTTTTGTTTCAGGTAAAATACCTTTTCCGTTGGCAGTACGCTAAAGTTACTAAGAAAAAGTGAGCAGAAAGAGCAAAAAGTTATGCAAATTTTTATACTGATTGGCCTACTTTGATAATTATCAGTAGTTTATAGGTCTATTGTTAACTCCATCATTATTATCAAAATTGCCCTAACTGACTTTTCATAGCAACCTGAGACGAAATTCACAAACAATCGATTTTATCAAAGTAACACTGAAATTGCATGCCATCATAACTTTTCATTCTGTTACAACATTTCTTAGTAACATTTTGGCATACTGCCAACGGTAAAGTACTTTACCTGAAACGAAAACACTTTTGACTAAATAAATCAGTTTCAGACCAAGCAGACTTATTCCCAAAATTGAATTCCTATTTAATTTTTTTTTTTTCAGTTATACCTATCGTCAACTCCATCGGTGGACACACTATATAATCAGAAGTTTTGAGTGAGGAGTACATTATGAAGTTTACTACTACTACAGCCGATTCTTTAGTTCTAATCATAGAGGCAAGTTATTTTTATATGTTTTAATTTCTTGCAATATGATACTTTTAACCAGATAAAAACAAACTTGCTATTGTTTCATATATTGTATGTTATTTATGAGTTTGAAGAACTGTCCAAAATATCCATGCGAGATATTGAATTAAAACCCATTTAATTTATTATTAATATTCCTAAAGCAGAGACAAATAACAGTAGCAAATTTATTATAATTCAATCCCAGAATGAATTGGAATAATTCAAATGCGAGTTTAAAATTGAACAGTTCACAACAGCTAGGCACTTTTTTTTCAACGTATCGTAATGTAAAGTGTATAAATTGACTGGTTGGTATCACTGCATTGGATGAACTATCTTGAGCTTGATAAGACAAACCGTTACACAGATTAATAACCAGTCACAGAAACGGTTTGGTTTCTATTAAAAGACTTGGTCTATAGAAATCATCTGCAGGTATAGAAGCAAATTTGGAGAATCCATTCTACCTATGGCAAAACCGAATTAGCTATGAAGATTGATTTAGGTAAGGACCTTGAGCGTACTTCCACCGTGCTCAATTTCTATAGATATATCTAATTATAAAAGATATACCGTCAAATGAGGTGAATAGGATCGGGAACTAACTTTTTTTTTAATTTTTTTATTCGAAAGTAAAGTTTCAAATTACTACCGTTTCTTGTTTATGTTAATTAGTATTTTTAAAGGAAAAAAGTTGAAAATGTATATTTTTGAAAAATTTTAGCCCAACGTTTGTTGATGACAGTTTGGTTTATTTTTAAAATGTTACTAGAGATGTCAATGCATTTGGTTGATTGAATAAAGACCAATTTCACTTAGGGTGGTTTATCAATGTAAGGATAAAAGTGCAAGGTAAGCAACTGACAGATATCGTAAACTGACAGGTAAAGTTTGTACCTGTTTATCATTATATTTTTAACCCTAAGTTTAGTGTCTACAAGATTGTTAATAGCTGATAACACTCACGGGTAAATAATGCACTACGACTGGTTAGCAGAAAATAGATTGACGTCTCATGGCCTCGTTTGATATTTTACACATATGACATAGGGATAGGCTTGTTTACAAACAGTTTGTTTACGAATTGCTTGCGATACGCGCTTATTTTATCATTTATTAAGACATGAACAACGGCCCTACATAGTGAGACCGAGAATTGATCATTGGTATGATAATGGTATGTGGAAGTAAGATTTTCCTGTTCTAGCATCCAAAATAAGACTACGATTGTAAACAACATTAACAGTAATAGTGGCAACAGCTGTGTTACATAATATTTCCATGTATTTCTTTCTGTAAATAAACAACAGTTTTCAATGCCTTCTTTAATTTATTTTAATAAACAATAATTTTGTAAACCAAAATATAAGCAATACCACATATTAAGCTAAATTCAGATCCTCTAAATAACTAAATAACCAAAACGAAATTGCTGTTCTCATAAATTAAAAAGTATACAAAAAAAATAACTCCATTATTATGAATTTTGTATAATATTTTCAAATATTTTTTTGTAATTGGTTAACTGCTTATATTTGTAGGTTATGATCACCGATGATCATATGATCATCAAGTATCTGATGGATATCTACATTACCTTTCAAATAAAGTGCTGAAAAAATTTATCTTCCATATAACCACTATCTACCAGGTAATTGCACATGATAAATGGTTTAGATTATTTATCTTTTCTGTTACTAAAATAGTTGTGTCTGTAAGTTAATTTATTTATCCTTGCATTGATAAACCCTACCCTTACTTCAGCAACGCTTTTGAGTACTTGAAGTTGCCTATTGCTTGATATCAGCATAAAAAGATATGTGCTGTTTCTGTTTCTACCTATGACGTAACCACTTGTTTTTTAATGCCATTTACCGATATAAGTTTTCTACTCTTTTCCGCGTACAATGGTACCTCATCTATACTCATTTTCTTACCGTTTACAAGATCCAAGGTATTTTTGACAGGAAGAGTTTCAACTGGACCGGATTGTCTAAAGTAGTGCGTACTATTGCAATTAATCCTGACCAAAATTCGCGTCAATCGTGGACGTGCAAGGCAACAATTGGACATCAGTTCTAAATTGGTAATTCTTTTAAAGTAAAATAGTTATTCGGTTACCAATTATGTATTTAATTAGATGAATCAAATCTTAATGCTTCAAAAACTATTAAATGAAGCATTTCATATTTGTAATTACAATAGGCAGAATTTTTGCAATTATTTCATGAGGCCTTTTTAAGAAGTTAGATCTCGTAATAAATATTTTTAAAAAACATAATTTCGTAGGCAAATTATAATGAAGTGTATATTTTCTTAAAGACGCGTTATGAATAATATTACTGAATTTACCCGTATAAATCCGAACTTGAGAATACAGCCTGGGCGGGTGTGAACTAAAATAAATTTTCGTCGCTGTCAAAAGCAGAGATCCGGTAGTCCTCTTGCAAATTTCCCACTTCTTCATAATGACCACGTGTTAATTAACGTTCGTCGATAGCTGCTAGCAAGATCCTATGATGCCGCCGATTCAGGCAAGCCCTATGCTGTGCGACCTCAGGTGTCCATATGGGTCGCACTTGTGATCTGGCGGACGATCATCAATCAGTGGAAAGATACGACACAAAACGCCCTTTTAGTGATAAATTATAGCCCATTTCAATATGTACCGGGGCCGGGCAAAGCTTGTTCCGGCGATATTTTTGGTAAAATTAATATTAGGTGAAGGTTATAAATTAGTGCGAATAGAAACAAACCGTAAATTCGGTTGTAATTTAATATTTTTCTGCTGGAGCTCATCTATATCTTGCTTATACGGTTTGTTTCTATTTTATTATTTTTATTGAATTAAAGTGGTTGCTATGTGGAGATTATAACATCAACTTAAATACTGAAACATATCGAATATCTATATACATAGACCTTCTGAAAGCCTACAACTTGCTTCAAACAATAACTGATCCTATTAGAATCACAGCAACAACTCAAAGTGTTATCGATAATATGTTCGTGAATATGGAAGATGCAAGTGGAGAAGTTATTTTATCGGCATTATCAGACCACCCATATGACTTAAAGCTTACTTTAGATGTTCTTCACAATGTTATTCGCTTCATAAAAATACAAAGAAAAGTATAGTAGGTAAAATAGTACAAAACAGCTGTTCGATTCAATCAATCATTACTTGTAAAATACGTGCTATTAGGTTCGGCAGTTTTGTGCTACTTTACCTACTACACATCCCATACATCAATCCAAAGACGAAATGAAGGAAAAAAAGTATTTACGCCATTAGGAATGCATCAAATTAGAGAAGATTTATCCAATCCAAGACTGGGGCAGGAGTTTATAATACTGAAGACATGAATGTTTGCTACAAAAAATCTATAGACATTATTTCGCTCGCAATAGACTCTAATATAAAACAAAAAAACGATAATCGTAAAACAATCTATCCAGAAGCCATTGCTAACTGAAAAAAAAAAAAATGCCAGACATGAAGCGCCAACTGTACGAAGGAACATTGGATGGGAAAGTTTCTAAAGAAGTATACAAAGAATTTTGCAAACAATTTAAAAGCTGAAATAGATAATTCTAAAAAAACAAACCTATCCAAAAAAATAAATAACTCCAATAACAAAATTAAGGCACCCTGGGAAGTAATTAATAGTATACAAGGTAGAAGAAGGGTAAAAGATTTTGACGTCTACGATTTAAACAGAAACTACGACAATGAATGATGAATGCTTAGTTATGTTATCAATCTATCACCCCAAATGAGGAAGTTTCCAGACCCATTGAAGTATACCCTCGTAGAGCCTGTTCATATAAAAGCTTTCAGATCAGATTTTCAAAACTATCGACACTGATATCAAATATATCTAAAATAATGGAGAAAATAGTGTATTGGGGAATATCACACTTTTTACAAAAACATAAAATCTTAAACAAACAACAGAGTGAATATACAAGAGGTAGATCCACAACTACAGCTATTTATCAAGTCATAGAATGTATTTGCGAAGGTATTAACAACAATGAAATCGTAGCCTGTGGATCTATCTAAAGCCTTCAATACCTATGTCTAAAGATGCTTCGCATGGGTTTTAAGGGGTTAATCGCTGATTAGATAAAGTCATATCTAATAGGGAGGCGACTATGAATTGTGGCGGATGATGAAAATGGAAGGAAAATAAGGTTAGAGAGTGTGAAGAAGTTAAACTTTGGCCTTCCGCAAGGATCAGTACTGAGACCCCTTCCTTTTCTTTTGTACGTTAACGATCTGCCGGGAGTGTGTGAGGATCTCACTATTCTGTTTGCAGATGACACCTTCTGCACTATAAGAAGAAACCTTGTGACACAAATAACACAAGCTATAGAAGAAAATTTAAAATTTTTAATTTAAATTACGTATAACTTAAAATGAAACTTAAATAAAACTAATTTAATAGTTTTTAGCATATGTGACCAACTAACTAAAATTATACATAGGGATCAGATAGCTTACCAGTTGCGAATGATGTGTTTCTTCTGGGTGTTTAAAGTTGATACTGGTTTAAAATGGAAGCCACAGGTTGACGTCACCACTAACAGTATATCCAGTGGGTGCTACTGTTTACAAACTATATCTCGCGAACTGTCGGTCTGGAAGTTGCTCTCAGTGCATATTATGCGTTCGTGTATTCTCAGACTGATTATGAGATACGGTGTCATATTTTGGGAAATACTCGCACTAGGCCAATCGTTATATTTATATTACAAAAGGCCTGTATGAGAGCAAAGTTTAAATTGAATTGTAGATATTCATGTAGACCTGTGTTCAAGATAAAATACTTACCTTTATATCAGTTTTAATACTTGAGTGTGCCAGGTTTGTCAACGACAACTAGAATGATTTTTTCAAAAATATGGTATGCGTGCAATCGCAAACAATCACTTAGTTGTTTCACTTAGGTGCAGAAAAGCTCTATTTATCAGTGCATTAAAATATATAATCACTTGCCTGAGGGCATTAAAAAGATGCGGATAAAAAATAATATATATAAAAAATATTCTATATAATTTTGTATTCTTTGTAATTTTAATAATTTAAATGACCAAATTTTAAAATGTATAATTGTGCAGTAACAAATTATATTTTTCTTCATGTATTGATTTATTGACGTGTTAGATGTATTGTAACATTGTGAACTATTATTATTATTATTGTTTATAAATTAAATGATTAATTTCTCGCAATACCATAATTTTATACATATAAAGATGCAGCGTTATTAAACACACCCTACGGAACACCGCAGTATTGATTGCTATCACTATTGCGCGGCGTCTCTGAAACACTTACTTAATTTAATCAGTGCCTCCCAGCCTTGGATCTTCGGTTCTAGGAAGAAAGGAGCCGCGCGCCTCTGTTTCCCCTTTACCACTGCTAGATACCACTTCATAACGAGTTGGCCGCGAACTCTACAAGCTCATTTCTTAATGATTACCGGGACCTGCTCTTCCGTATTCGCTTATCCGGAACATTATTAGCACTCATGTACGGCCAATTTACTGCAATATTGACTTACGTTCTTCTTCGATGATTCCCACGTTTTTTTCTGTTTTCTTTTTTGATGAGAGGTGTGCAGGAAATCAAAAATGGCGGATGAATATTTTTTTCCGTTAGGTACTACGCTTTCAAATACTTTCCTGATTAGAGTAGGCCATTTTTTTTAATCGTTGGTTACATTGCATGCACGCACTAATTGTTGTTGTTGTTATTGGCCTTGGCGTTAGCCATTAGCCACGCACATACATATTTTAAGATTTGATAAATTCTCAAAAAAACTAGCAATCCGTATGAACACAAGGGTCAACATTATAATAATTATTATAATATCAATTTATTGGCATCACATAGATACATCTACATATATTATGAACAGAAATGCCAAAAAGACTAAATCACTTTGGTAAAGTGCTCTTTAGCCTTAGTTCAAATTTTCATGGATTCGGCCAGAAGTGTATAACATATGAATTAATGCACTACCAATTTATCCACTTATAACCACTAGCGCCTCAACACCGGCAGGAACGTTTGGAGTGGTGTAGGTTGCCACTAATGATTCCCGATTTTGCTTAGGAATGCTATGATGCTATGCGAGCATGTGCACCAAACTGTGGCGATTATGGTATGGGGTGCTACAACTTAAGGGAGTAGAATTGAGTTCGTATTCATCCGAGGCAATATGAACGTTCAGTAATATGTGGATAAGGTGGTGTAACTCCATATTTTTCCATTTCTTCGGCAATTAGAAGACCCACTTTCTCAGCAAGATAATGCTCCCCATATTGCAAGAGGTCTATGGACCGTTTTGCAGAAGCAAATCTCTTACCATAGCCACCCCACCCTTCCGGATCTTCCGCTCATCGAGCATGTTTGGGACATTATGAGGAGATCATTGTACCCTTCGCAGACACTTCAGTACGAATTACAGAATGCTTGGGACACAATACCTCAAGAGGAAATCGACTATCTGCTAGAATCGAGGCTGGGAACAATGAAAAAGCTTGTAACCAATAGGGGAGGACCAATCTATTGTTAATAAAAATTATGTTTATATTTTGTTCTTTTTCTTTGAAATGTTAATCAATTGCTACTTTTCAGCAGTCTAAACGTTTCTGTCAAATTTGCTCAACAAATTCCTACCTTTTCTTGATGTTGCGATTGTTTGGTCAAGCATAATTATACTATCCCATGTCTTCGATAAACTCCGTTGGAAGGAATTAATCTAAGAAATGTTTTTAGGGTATATCATTAACCATTAACTTTCCATTGAGGTTGAGGTGACGCATAAATCAGTACAAATGAGGTTTTATCACTGTCATTACTCCTAGTAGTATTAATTTTTGGTGATTTAATCCAGTATATTCGAAAATAATAAACATTAGTAAAGATAAAAATGCATTTATTTTAAATTTATTATTACATTTACATATGTACAAATGATATTATTATACACTACTTAATATGCATGTCAATTTTGCAATCTACATATACATTTTACAACCTATACGAAGCATAGCGACTACATACTATAGATTTCTTAGCCTCCATCATCCTCTTCGGTTTACTGAAAATCTCCTTGGAAATATCTGCTGCTTGCTCAGAACTAGCTCAATTCTGTTCAATTTCACCTTCTTAATCACATTTCTGTCAAACATCGTACTGCCTTCCACCCTAGTCACTGTTACGCCTAACTTGGAATTCAAGATCTTCTCGACTTCCAATTTCTTCTTCTGCTTTAGCAACGTTCTAAGTCGGCGACGTAGAATCGGATCACCAAGACACACCTCCTTGCATGTCTTGTAAGCCCTGACTACGTTCAGTAACGCTTCAGGGTCTAGGTACCTGGAAAACAAAACAAACAGATAAATTACAGGAACAAATTATGAAGATAAAAATAAAGTTCTTACCTCAAAATGGTTGCGATCAACTCCACTGGTAGCTCCGTCAATCCTGGTCCCGCTAGCTGGTACACCATCACTGGTAAAATCTCGTACAACATCTCGGAATGGTCTTCTTAGTTTGATTACTAAGTAGAAACTGGTTTGGAGCGATTGAAATCGGGGCATTTATACCCCCAAAGTGCAGTTATGCATAACCGTTCCTGTTCATTGAACCGTAAATGTTATGGTCTAGTGATTTAGGGTAGCTGTTTGTTATTGGTCGACATATTTTTAGTTGGGTATGGCCAGGCGTCCATTCTTCGGATAGCAGCCTTACTTGGGATATTTTGTGAAGTTCTGGTTTGAGGGTTGGAAAATATTATAGATTTTGGCGAGCTGATGTGTATGTAGTCAGTTAAGTGATTGCTTGCTGTTTGAAATTATTGGAACATAAATGCACTGCCGCTGTGGAATTGCCAGGTTTATTTACTTTTAGTTTGAAGTTGAAACTGTGTTTAAGATATGCTAGCTTCTCGTTGTAAAAGATTGTCCATTATACCCAAGTTCATTCTTCTTTATTGGACTTATATTTTTCATATGTGTATTCATATGTGTAACGTTCTAAAGTATTACAAGCAACCAAAGTACAAATATGTTAATGTATAAAAGTATACAATTGTAATTGCATAATACCCATACTGCTCATGAACCTTAACCCCTGGCACATTCTACTAATGCATCTGGAAATGGAGGAAGCAGGCATCCTGCTTCTGGTGCAGTTGTAGCTGACCAACAAGTCAAATTTTGGGCAAATCAGAAAGTGCTCCAATACTGGAACGACTGTCATGGTCTGGCGCATGCGAAGGAGTGTATTTCACCATGCCAGAATTAAGGAACTGCTAGCACTTAACCGTAAAAATGTCACTGTAAACTCAGAAAGCACTTACACATAATCGGGCTCTCTGATGAGACTGAATACCCACTGCGTTTAAAGGTAAGGAGGCTGTTGACTATAGTTTCTGGCACTGCCCTGCTGCTACAAGAATCAGGTATGTATCCTTCGGAAAGACTGACCCTTCCCTAGAAGACCTGAAAACAATCTCATTAAGCAAGATACTGAACTAGCTTAAGGGCCTGAACTTATTAGATGACCTTTAAGATAACCCTCCCTCTATAATAGATCCTAGGGGTCGCAGATGGGACGACTAATCGAACCATGCGGATGGCATCTCTTACTAAATTAACGTGTCAAGAAGTCAGCATATTTGGTTATTACCAGATTGGTTTTTAAGTTTCTACTCTTGATTTATAGCAGTTAACATGCAGAAGTTTTTGCGAATATCGTTTCTTTCATAATAATAATGATAGGGCTTATTATCTAAAAGCAAAACCACGGAAAGACAACATAAAAAGTAATCTCTATTATACACCAATTAATTATCTTAGTAATATTAGAATAAAAAGAAATCTACACTATGCAAAGCTAAATCAATCTGAACTCTTTTAATTTCTGTTTTAAACAATGACAGGGGTAACATTTTTATTTTGGGTGGTAATTTGTTATACAATTGATTGCCTGATATTTAACTGATTGTTGAGTATGAGAAATTCTATGTAAAGAATTCTAAAAATTCAATGTGTGTACTTCTTATGTTCATGAATAATTGTAATTAACTACATCCTCCTGTTCGAACAAAAGACAATTTAGTAGATATAATGAAGCAACTGTTAGTATACCTACATATATTGACAATAACCTAGAAAATTAAAAAAAAAAGTACTGCCCCACACTAGTATATTATTATTTATAGTGGAATAGAATAATAAATTTTTCTATATGTATTTTATAGTTTTTACAATCTTGTGAATTTGACAACTGTATTTAGTTTTGTTAAGACAATTACAATTTGTACTAGTTTTTTACTGTAAATGTGATTTTTTTAGTTTTGTCAACAATAAGTGTCAAGCCATTGCATCATATGCGAATATTATCATTTAACACATCTCTAGTATTTCAAATATATCATTTACATGGACTAGAAATAAAAATGGATCTAACTTGGAGCCTTGAGGGACTCCGTATGTTATTTGTTTTTCCTCTCATCGTTGGTGGACGTTTTGAAATGTATTGCTCACGTCGACTATAACCTGAATATCTTCCAAATAGTTAGTCAAGTGTTGACACTAGATCTAGATTATAAAGTCCGTAAACAGTATTCTTGGTAGGTATTTTTAATGGCCATTTTGTAAATACTTCAAGACGGTGTGAATATCCTATAAGTGATAATTTATCTTGGGCATTGCAAACTTTTAATTCCAATTTCTTGCAAAAATCTGATAAAAAAATAACTAAAACTTATTTTAGTCGTTTTCTAAGATTGGATTAGGTGATTAATGGTTTTAGAATTGGTGAATACAAAAAGACCTCTACATCGATTGTCAGTATAAGATGATCAGCTACATTTCTAACGAAACAAATGAGTTCTATATCATATTATAACATCTAACATTTCCCCTGCATTTCTCTGCTAGCAACTGAAGTGAAAATATTTTATTTACAAAGTTTCGAGAATCCCCAGTAAAACTGATCACAACTAAGAGTAGATCTTGCTGGTGAATAAAGCTACTGCATTTACTTCATTTACCTTTCTATACATTTATATTCATTGCGATACAATGTTTACCTTCCAAACAAAAATATCGTAACACAATACTGAGATTCCGAATTCTTCTTTGGTTCTAACATCTCCACCCGCGGCTGCGCCATCCGCTGGAAGATTTACAGCTGGTAAATGCTAGTGTTTCTCACGAAAACCGCCTCGTATTACTGTTTTACTTTTCGTGTCATCCGTGGATTTAGAGATTTGTACAAGGCGTTAATTTCTCGTTCGTTTTTCTCTATTTCGGTTACGACTGCGAGAGGATACGCTAAGTTTATTTACGACGCGACCGGAGGAAAAGCAAACAGGCTCACCGTCGCACTTCTTGAAGAACAAGAGGGCGAAGGTATTGTTTGGCAGTCGGGCGTGATGAACGCGGTAGTTGGTTTTTAAGTTCGGCGCGTCGTTATTCCTAGACGTAGACGATACAAAAAAAGTCCCGTGTCGTGCAGGCATCACGCATCAGCAGGGGTCGCTATTTTCGTATACGCAATTGTCTCACTGATTAGAGTCGTGATTTATCTGACAGTCCGTACCGTAATTGCATCACGTCATATCTCAAGATTTTAAATTATCTCGGTCATGTATATGGGGTTCTTCTACACATCATGGTTCCCTTATTTATAATCCAGCCCCGACCAACATACGATGCTATTTTAGATCATAATATTTTAAATTAATTACTAATACTAATGCGTCAAGTAGATTACTTCTGGGCGATTGTGTAAAAATAGAACGTTCAAAGAAATGAGGTACAAACTGATTTTATTTCTTCTTAGGTTGACAAAAATGCTTCTGAATTATCATTGTGATGTTGTTACCTATTTAACATTAGAATGCTAAAATAAGAAAAGTGAATTATTGTACATTATATAAACATACATTATATAAACATACATTATATGATCAATCCAGCGATTTTATGAAGAACGGGGTTTGGCGGAGTCTAATTGTGATTCGTTTCTTTTTATATTTAAGGTAAGAGACAAGTGACAAACAGAAAGAGAAGATTAATGCAATAGAGGTAGTGACTATAGAAGCATGGAGAATTATTGAAAACTTCGTAGGGTAAAATATATTTAAGAGGACGCTCGCAGTGCAGCGGGACAACGACATAAAAAATAAAAACTTTTATAAAAATAACATAATTTTATTTTAACTTTGAATCAACTTATTTATCGAAATAAACCACTATTCCAAAATATACGTTTTTAGATCATATTTGTGTATTTTTGTAAAATGTGGTTAGAACTTGATTTGGATTGTGTATTCACTATCTTGTCTACATTTTTCGTTTTACATAAACACATATTTTTAAAAACAAATATGTACTAATGTATATTTCTCTAGTCAGTTATTTTTGTACAATGTATTTATCAATGTAGCTTATATCAGCGATTTAAAACTAAACTACAGCTTCAAATAGCTTTTGTAGATGTTTTTTTTATGTCAATAACTCTCGATAGTTAAAATAAGTCAATTTTCTTATTAATATTTGTAAAAGTTAAAAAAATAATAGAAAAAGAAAGTGATTCAAATCCAATCAAGGATTTTCATCATAGATTTAGCTCAAATTAGAAAAATTCATATTTTTACGCATTTTAGAAAAAAAATGAAGCTAAATTCTACAATTTTGCATATTTAGGTACCTATTTTGTTACAGAAGGTATGAAGAAGGGGAATCAGCTCTTTTATATTCTTTATTCTTCCAGAGTTAAAAATACCTTATACTCTTACACTGAGAAAAATGGGCTAAGTAAAGTGTTTACTTGATAAAGAATTATTTACAATAGATAAAGTTTTACTGGGAACTATTGTTGTTAATTAATACCTGCAACTAAACCCAGTTTCCAGAATGCAAGTTGTTACTGTAAATAGTGCTTTTATTAACGGCTATTACACAGCGTTCCTGACAAATTTGTGGTAACTAACGTATTACTTATGACTACTGGTACTCTATCTAACTACAGCACTTGCTTAGTTGAAGTAACAACAATGCTGATGGCTATTAAACTCATGTATTTTCTTAAATAGGTAACAACTTGTCACAACTATGATTATTTGAGTTTTGCTGCCATCCCGTGATTGCTTTATTATTCCTGATTGGCTAATGCGGCGGAGTAATGAAATAATCCCCGAGACGACTACGCGCGCAGGCGCGGGCTAGCGTCAAGTAAGAGTTACGGACTTGGGAAAAGGTCGTCGAAAAAGGGTGACCAAGGAGTACGGCCATTGTAGGCCAGTTGGAACGCAAATATATTAAAAATACCGGGTGGGTTAACTCAAGGCCCCATCCGTATAAAGAATCCCAGCGAAAGAAGAAGTACCGAGCCTATAAGCAATCGGATGTTTCAAGATTGCAGTTTTAAATCATGTGGTGGGTATTTGAATTCCCCATCATGTGTGATGATATCTGCGCCGGCTGGTGAAGTTAAAGTGTGAAAGCCTTCGCTAGCTGAGTGACAGTCCAAGTGCCACCTGCAGTTAGGGATACCCCGACGAAGTAGCCGTTTTCGAGGCGATCACCGGACATAACCGCCACGTACACCGACAGAAGATCAACTCGGCGAGACAACGCCCAGTGCAAAGAACCAACAGAAACCGCAAGTTTACCGCCTAGGTATATTATTTCTTTGTTTGTTATTAGTTGTAACTTCAAAGCCATATTTCTCTTTGTCCTTTGTTTAGATTTCAATAATTTCCATAACTAAATAACGTTTCAAGGGGGCCCCATTTACCTTATCTTTTATTATTGCTTTGTTCATTTTTTCATTATTAAGGAATATATTTTATGAGTCATTACGTTGTAAATCGTTTAAAAAAAACTGTTGTTAAAGTGAAACCAATACCTTTCATTCATATCAGGTAGTCACTGTGTTTGTCCTATACAAAATAAAACTATTACTAATAATCCTGCTTTTTTTTCTTAAGTAATAAGTATTATGTACCATCTTTAGCAAAATAAATGCGAATTTAATCTTCAATTATTAATGGAATGGAAGCTACAGCACACTGAATAGTAATTAAAAGTTATTTGCAAACAATTTTTGAATTAGGCATTGCTCGGTACGCAGTATTTATAGTTGCGGTTGCATCAATAATCGAAGATTTGCGGAACTTTTTTTTTGTACTTTATCAGTTATTTACACAGAGTACACAGTAAGCTACTTAATAAATATTCACTAAACTTCTTCGTTTCCTACACTACCTATAGTTGAACAACAAATTTAAGGTAAGTATATTTTATATTTATAGCAAACCATTACCTTCTATATATCAGGTATTTAGTGGACGTGCATTAATGATACTCTTTCCTTATCACAAGTAATCTAAATTGCTTGTATTAATTATGAAGGTGTGATAGCTGTTATAGAATAGTTCACTCACAGCAATATACCTACTACTTGACAAGGGCAAATCTTTGCTTACTGCAACTACATATATTCTTTGGCTTAACTACTTCAGTTTAATTATCATAAGTAACTTCATAAGTTACCGGTATGAAGCAGACCGTAAGTAACTTCGATTGCTTCTTGTTAGTATCAGTGTTTAGGATCTGTTTTTTACTAGTGCTAAGTAATCTGTGCTTTTGTCCCCTATCCAGCTGATTTTTTTACTTACGATAATTGTATTTTTATTTATGATTATTAAATTTTTTTCTCAGTGTGTATAAACTATTGCAAAAATGAGTATCGATGCATCGACGGAGACTTGGAGAATAGATTAGTCCATTTTAAATGCCCTAGCTACCTGGATCAAGGTCCACTGGATATATTCTTTCCTGAAATGTGTTGAAAGCAAACAAAACGTCTAGACAAGATCGAAAACCCAACAACCATTAACACGGAAATTCCAGCCACATCGAGCAATCATATTTCCTATTGTGTGTTCTCACAACAGTGAATGAATTAAATTAGTATCTTCAATTCCCAGCTACTCGACTGCAGGTTAAGATTTTTTTACATGTTAACTAAAATTCCTTTGGCAACGTTGTGGAAGATTAAAACGATCCGTCATATCAAAGAATCTGTCGAGTAATATCATACTAATCTGTGATGCTCGAGGCTTCATATACTTTGGTTTTCGCAGTTGGGCAATAGAGAATGATGCCCTAAATATTGAACGAGCTTATGTAACTTGAAATATAGACAAATATCACACTGAAGCTTTAGTATTGTGTGGGATAATAAATATCCAACAGCCTTCGGTTTATGTGGCATTTGAGAACGTTCTTAGAGTATCATTGATAAAGGTTTCCAAAGATTTGATGAAAACTGCTATAGAAGAGGCTATACCAGAAAAGGTTTGGTTCAAGATATAGCATAACATTGGATGCGTCATAACAACAATGGTATGTGTCACTGTTTTTAAACATGCATATCGTTAAAAAAATAGGGAGATATCTTTGTCCCTTTGAATGGTATCGTCAGATTATATCTGGGGAAAAAGTTTACGCTTACGTACCACTGTTATTTATATCCATCAATAGTAAATTTCATAAAATCTTTATTTTTCCAGATTTAGCGAACCGGAATTTCTTAACGAGGTTGTCGAAATTGAAATTATAATACCATACACAGATGAGCTTGCTAACCGCTTTCTGGATATTCTTCTGGCCGACGTTTCGCCCTCAATCGCAAGGGACAGTTTCAGGGCCGCTGTTGACCTAAAACAATGTCAAGTCAACACCAGTCCTGAAGATGTCCATTGTGATTGTAGAAGAATCGTTGACCAGAAGAAGATCCAGGACGCGGTTCCAACCTAGAAGCCGAGTGCTTTTCCACAGTGTTCGTCAAACTTAGAAAACAGAATGAAAAATAACAAAAACATAATATAAATCTAACAGCTTAAATAACACAGAATCATGCATTTGATTTAAGCAATATATCAATTAAAAGCATATTAAAAACACCAATATAATAGAAATAATTCAAAATTCATAAACATGAAATTCCATAACCTCTATAAAAAACCAAGACCATCTTACGTCTTTAGTTGGATATAACATTTACGTTTTTACTCCTCTAGCTACATTGAAACTCGATCACAATCATCACCACGGCATCAGTTTATTTCTTTAGTTTGACCATTTCTGCTTGGCAGAAAAATTAGTTTTAAAACAACTTCAATTGGGGGATGACTTTTGAGGATAATGAAAAATAGCGGTTTGGTGTTTCCTTGAGCTACAAGTAGGTATAAAAATGACTATGCCAGCAACTAATAGACTAGATTAGGATTGGAAGTGGGCCAAGGATCTGTTTCACCGAAACCTTTCAGATTTATTGTGATTCCTTTTTTCCTAAAAAGCGCTCTCTGATTTGGCCTCCTCTAATTAGACCTGTCATCCTTGACAGCAGCTGCTTTATGTACCTGCTAGCTATGGGGTTCTCCACGCCCATTACTAGAAACCTTGTCTTTGCTAGGCCGTCGCATTGACATAACACATGAACTGGCGCTTCTTCTTCCTCTTAGCAGAATCTGCATTTATATGCCTATTTAATCTACAATGATCGGTCAGCAAACCTACTATCATTTCGACAGTCTTTCTATCTCTACTCAGTAGGTCTTTAGCAAATTCAGGCTTCTGTTCCTTTATAAACTTTTTTGCCTGCCTGCCTCGATCACTTTTGCGCCACCCTCTGGACTCATTATGTATCCATTTATTGATGGATTTCTTAATTTGCGATTTTAGCAACTAACACACAACAGTGTTGATATTTAGAGAAACTTTGGAAGATATAGTAGCAGATTTCGACTTTAAGGGTTTGCGAACTGTCGTTCAATGAAAATTTGAAGGGTTTCGGCAAATTAAACAATGATCAGAAATACACCGACGACTAAGAAAAAGCAGTAACGAGCGAAGGTTTAGACTTAAACACAATCACATAGAAAACGAACTTAAACCGGTACTATCAGATATAGTGCTAACATGGTCTTAAGAGAATTCTGCGAGTCTCTTGAGACATGGTTTTAAGCAAATAAAAACCTGACACTCGGTACGCTTATAAAAAGAATCCATTTGCGCATTCAAATCCCATGCAGATAGTTTATCTAGGTGAGGAGCATAATACATCACAAAAAAAAAAAAATATTACTCAGGTTCAAGAATAGTGACAGTTTATATATCGTTTACTTACCTAAATTATTACAGGAAAAGATCTGTTTATCAGAATACATATCTATTATGATTCTCACGTTTTAGAAACTAATGCGGATTTGGAAGGAAGCAAAATAGTGCAAAAATAGGAAATACGTTGGGATTAGCAGCAAAATTAGGAAAATCTAGCTGAAGAAGAGTAAAATGCTGATGTGAGATGCATTTTTCGAACGAACAAAGATTGTCAATACTACCGAACTACATTAAGAATCATATATAAGGAGGTCAAATCTTGAAAATGGAACGGAATGAGGAGTTATTTGTGTACAATTTGTTATGTCATTATTTCATTATTTTGGGCTTCCAAATTATGTGCCAGAGCCGTCAAAATGTCAAAGAGATAAACTGCCTTCATGAACATGCGCCTATATTTATACTTAAATCGAACTCCTCATCCGTATGCGATTTGGTCTCCCATTGATACGGATGCCAGTCGTTCTCATCGTCGTTTAGTCGTATAAAGTTCATGAACAGCTATTTTGACGTTGTGCTTAAACTGTAAACTATTAAATGCTACCATCGGCGTTGTTTTGACGGTACGCATTCCTGAGAGCCTTTCGTGGTATCTATCTGAGAATGTGCGTCTATAAATATGTATACGGCAGGTTAGAGCGACATGAATAAAACAAGTAATATCGCGAGAGAAACACAAACGAAACGCAAAAAAAAATGCAACATTACGATCACTCATGTGAACAATACAACAGTGGTAAGAAAAAGTTGATTTAAAAGGGAATGGCGATTAAGAATATTCCTTAATCATAAATTCCGAATGAAAATCACTTCTTATTACTCTACTACCACTTTGTACTAATAATTTCGATTTTTGAACGAAATAAAATTTATCCATTTCCTCCAACGATATCGAAGACAATACCAAATACCTCGATTACTTAGTTTCTATCTAATTAAGTAATACATTAAAATATGCATTTAGTAAATTAGTTTGAACATTTTATTCCTAATAAATATTTAGTAAATGGGCTAATTTTTCCATCTTGATTACAAGAAGAATAATCAACGTTATTATATATACTTGCACTGCGAGTTTCACTAGGAAAAGCTATTCCTAAAATGTGTGAAAGTAGGGTAAGTATTTAGAAAATGAATCGGAAAGAAAACCAGCACAATGCAAAGGAAGTTTAAGTATGCATTCCATGTATGGGGTGGAATTACGATGCGATCATTAAATAAATATACTACAACTGAGTATTACAGATTGTCTTACTTAAGAGCGATATTATAATATTTGAGATCAAAACAGAAAACAGTAGAAGGGATCGAGAAATATGAGGCGAAGAACTGTTTTACGAAATTTACATATTAACACATTTTCGAATAATGCGGGGCTGACTAGAATCAGTACCAAAATTTCAGAATTGGAATTGTATCCAAATTGAATTATAATGGGTAATATACACACTCTGAAAAACCGACTTATTTGATAATACCAAATTTTTTTTAAGTTAACTAAATATTGAGTTAAATATGAACAAACAAATATTTGGTTAATTCAACCAAATTATTTGTTCATTTAAGCCGTTATTTATTGAAATAACGACATATTTTGTTAGATTAACTAAAATTTTCATGATAAAATTTGGTTGAAATTATTTTGTTGTTCTGAACAAATTGGTTTTTCCGTACACAGTGTGGTGTAAAGAACAAAATTCATAATTGCGTTATTTAATGCTTTCAAGCAAAACACTCAGTCACGTCAATTTTATTTTTTAATTACCCACCTTATGGCATAAAAATATTACTTATGATGTCTTGTATTTTTTAAAATGGCACCATCATTGGTATTTTTTAATGATAACCGCATTTTTTTGCTGTTTTTTTTATCTAATTACTTAAATGATGGTATAAAAAAATGGTACCTTAGATAACTGTTTTTTTTTTGTGAATGTAACGCATTTAACGTAAGAAATAAAAATGTAACTTTAATACAGGAAAATCTTAATTAAACCTCTAAAACAAACGAAATTTTGCGCAAAATGCTCTCCATCAACCATTTGTTACTGACCGATATGAATATAAGCACACTTGGTTCAAGGACACACTTAAAGAAATAAACTTGTTTGTGTAAATTTATTGTTTTTACTTTTGACAGGTGAAAAGGTGAATGAGAAAACTTGACTTTTTAAAAATAGCATTTAGCAAGTTTTTTGAAAGCGAATTCTATAAACAATGGTACGTTTAAGAGAACAGGAAAGAATAGAAAGTTTAATAATGATTGGATGATAATATAGAACACATAAGGAAGCATGTGAATTATTCAACGAAGAACATCCTGATAGACTGTCCATTGCAGGATTTACAGTAACTAAATTGGGATTAAACGGGATTCGTCCATGATTTGCCATGGTAAAGTTGTCTTGGAGTAAACGAAGAAACCAGATTAGATGTGTTACTTGAAGCTGAAGAACATCCTCACCATTCAACAAAGCAGCTAACCAAATAACAACGTGGACCACTCTTTTGTCGTGAAGTTGTTCAAGAAAGAGGAATATGATCCTTACAAAGTTTAATTGATTCACGAATAAACGAGGATGATTCAAACCGCTGCTTCCAGTTTTGCGAAGAACCCCAATTTTTAAATAATATCCTCTTTTCTGATGAACCTATTTTTTGCCCGGATTAGACGGCACATCGTCACAATTGCAGGTATTAGTCAAGAGAAAGTTCTTACTGAACTCAAGATTCTCACAGTCAATACCAAGAGAAATTAAATGTTTGGATTGGAATAATCGGACGGCGTTTAATAGGATTTTACTTTTTTGAAGAAAACCTTACAGTAGCACGCTACCTATTTGAACTTGGTTTGATTTAGTGCCAGCTTTGATAATAATGTTTTCAAATGATCACGAAGTATAGGTACTCCATCAGGATATTTGGTTTCAACAAGATGGAACGCCTCTTCACGTTAAAATAAATTTCCGTCAATATCTTGAAGCTATATTTCCTGGAAGGTGGATAGGACGTCGAGAAGCAATTGAGTGGCCACCGCGTGCGCCAGACTCGACTTCTTTAGATTTTTTTTCTGTGGGGCTATTTACAATCAAAAGTTTGTTTTAATAGGCTAAATAATTTAGACGGACTACGACAAATAAATCGCGCTGAAGTGGAACACATTACTCCTGAAGTCCTTGAGCGAAGTGTACAATCGTATCGATCAGTGCCAAATGGTTGATGGAAAGCAATTTGAACATTTGCGCTAAATTTCGTTTGTTTTAAGGCTTAATTAATATTTTCCTCAATTAAAGTTACACTTTCATTTCTTACGACAAACTTCAGCGGTTAAAGTATACTGGGAAAAGCTGCCAAGGATTGATGAAAAAACGATTCCATTTTTACATGAATTCTCATAAAATGCTCTCTCAGAATTCATGTAAAAAAGGAATCGTTTTTTCATCAATCATTGGCTGCTTTTTCCAGTATACTAGTCTTTAACCGTTCACCTTTGTCCTAACATTGTACAGCCAGTACTACCACCTAAGTTTATTTCTTACGTTAAGTATGTTCTTGTCTTCAAAAAAGAAAACAGTTATCTGCGATATCAATTTAAATTTTCATGTAAGTAGTTGGGTCATCTACAAAAAACAGCAAAGAAAAGTTGCTATTAACCCTCCGGCAGGCGCCCTCTATAAACTTCTTCGACCGGGCACGTCGCGGCATTTTATTCCGCATGCAAAAACATAAGAAGTTAATATCTTTTCCTACAGTGAAAGTAATCATTTAGTAATTGAAAAAAAGCAAGTGCATGGTTTGAATTTATTTGCTTACATAACCGATACAAAATACTGCTTTGTTAGTCCTCTATGCAACTAATTCATCACACTAATTTAAAAAAAGTATATTTTAAATAACACTCCAAAAGATAAATATTCATCAGTTTATACACTATTGAAATTTATAAAATAACGGCGCGCCCGCCGTAGGGTTAAAATAAAAGAAAAATAAAGATGACGTCATTGGGAAAAAATACATGAAGTCATAAGCAGAATTTGCTAACTCAAAAATAAATTGACCTGTCCGAGCGTTTTGTTTAGAAACATTAAATAACGCAATTATGAATTTTGTTCTTTACTTTGCCACCATCACTCTATGTATATTGCCTATTATAATTCTGTGACTTAGAATTAAAAAGGCCAATGTCAATATTTTGCTGTTTTCAGTACTATTGCATTTTATTTTTTCTTAACCTTTGTTGATATGCATTTTACACTTAAGATTTGAAATCGATTACTTCCTCTTTGACCAGCATAAAGCAGAGATCTGTGGTGGGTGATCGTGCAGATAATTTAGCGTTAAATCTGCAACTTTCTTTTTGAAATGTATTATTATAAATTTTATGTGGTTTTTTTTTTTTCTAATGATAAAATGACTGTATACCTTTACACTTCCATTTACGGCTGATATACGAATTTTTTTTTTGTAAAATTCTCCTCGACCCTATGTAGAATTCCAACTCTGACGAAAACCACTTTAAATATGGATCGCTTCGGTGACTCGGATGCTGGCCTGGAATATTCCTCGCAAAGATCCAGGTATTTGACAGAATTTTCTTGTTTTCTCAAATTTTAAACACATATAAAATAATGTCTATTTGTATATTTATGTTTGCTTTTGCTTGCGGAAATGACATTTTAATAACCTTTGGTGATATTTAGATTTATTCTAGAAATTGGTAATTATTTTAGTATGATCTGAATGACCGGATTACTATTTAATTTCTGAAAAAAATAGGAAAATGATTGTCAAGACCAAAGGTGAATAAATTCTGTACGGATATTGATACTCCTCAGGGACGTATCTTATGCCCCTTTATTTTTCTGCTTTTTATTGATAATTTGCCATCACATATATCTGTTGCTAAAACTTTTTTATACTCTGACGACAGTTGCATAATTGTTTCCTGATACTGATAAACAAAAACTAGTTACTAACATCGAAAACGCAATTGAAGAATTTAGTAATTGTTGCTCAACAAATAGATTAATAATTTAACCACAAAATAACATTTATTACTGAATTTCATAATAAGTACCGAAAAAAAATCTTTTATTGTCTATGAACTTTAATGATCAAATCTTGATCTGCATTGTTGGGTACCTTATTTGATAGTGATCTGACTTGGGAGAAACAGATTAATGATATCTGCATTAAGCTGGATAAAGCTTGCTATCTAATCTTTACTCTTAGAGATGTTTTACACAGAGAAGCACTTTTGAATGTATATTGCGCGTATGTACGCATACTCAACACCTTCCTATAACATTATAGTGTGGGAATAAGGTAGGGATATTTAACAACATTTGTATTATAAAAACGCATAATCATAATCATATTCAATTTACTGTATCGGGTGTCTTGTAGTGAATTTTTTAGAACAAACGTTATTTTTACTTTAACTTCAATATTTCTGTCCAAATTTTTATATACAAATTTAAACATAAAGATCAATTTGTAACAAATGCCGAAAATCATCACTACCCTACCAGAAATTATTTTAATTTAAAATATTATGTAAAACACAACTATTTTTTTTTTTTATATTAGTTCTAACTTATTTAATGTGCTTCCTGGAGACATTTGCAGTAGCACTTCCTTGCATTCCAAAGCAAACTTCAAAGTTTCCTTATAGACGGTTGTTTCTATAGTATGGCGGAGTTTCAATCGTATCGATAATAATATAGAGCTAAACGAGCGAGTACCTTACGCGTAAACTGTCGTCGCTCTGGATACCTTTCGGCATATACACGCGCTGCCATCGCCATATTTTTTTGACATTCACCCATAATCATCAACATGTCGAATGCTTCTGCATTTGAAAATGCCATATTATAAAAATAATTCATGAAACTTGAACAACAAAAAATAACAAAATAACGCGTAACAATAAAGCAAACAACAACAAAGAACCACTAATAATGAAAATTCGACTATAATAGGGACCTTAGCAAAGACAAGATTGACACTTCTGGATCTGAAACTGACATGACAACGCTATTGCTTTGATAACTGAAACTTTCACAGCCCACTACAAGAAATGTACTAAAATTTTCATAGCCGAGTAAATAATGGTTGATATCTTGAAAACTACTAGGAATAGGTATATGCATCCTTTAGACTTATAGACGGAGAATTTGTTTCTCCATTGTATGGTATAATTAGAAATATAATGTTACATTTGAAAAAAAAGAATTTTCTAAGGTTAAATGTATTGGAATTGACAATCGATTTATGAACACTCTGTATACAATTTAGTGGTTCTTTTGACAGAATTTGGTAGGAACAACTATTTTTCTTGGATACTAAGTAAAATGACATCATTATCTTTAATGGTTTACAAAATATGGTATGTTTTCGAAAGAGATAAGAGAAACGTCAAAATTTTGACAAAATCGTAAATATCTCAAAAACGGTTGAATTTAGAGATATAGAACTTTAGTGAAAATTGTGTTCAAATAATTTGTAGAATTCATTGAGATATGAAAAGACAAATGATTCCATTTAAAATAAGAAAATTGCTATCTACTTCCGGTATAATGGAACGTTTCCGGAGGTTAAAAATATTTTCGAATGATTCTTTAGGTAGGGTTTTGTTATTAAATTTTTTGTCGCATTAGTCTAGCTGCAATAGATCGCGAGAAAAAGATAGTGGACGAGTGGCCTGAAACACCCTGTATATTTTCAATATTTATGTGATTTGCCCAATCTGTAGTTATAACTAAATAGGTCAATTTATCTACCTACCTATCTATTCAACTTTAACTCAAAATTTTATATTATTTCTCAAACTGAGCATTATTGGAAACAAAATTCCTTGTTTTAAAATCAAAATCCGATACGACATTTCATTTTCGCAATTCAGATGACGAAGAAATTGATATACATGCAGCTGTGTTAAGACCTACGGGTACTTATTTATGAGTAATTTTTATTTCAGTATTTATTCATACACATATATTTATGCAAATATTATCATTTCAAAGGAATGCATGCCGTTAATGCTGAGAATTGTCAAAACCATATTAATTAGACGAACTTGTATGGGCATATAGGTAAACGTATGCTGATATCGTCGTCCTTTCTCCTAATTGCATTAAAATGCAATGATAAACGAGGAAGAATCAACGGGTGACGGGCACCAGGCAGAAAAGGACGACCGCGCGCGCATCGAAAAAGGATTCATGTTTATACCTTTGGGTCACAATCGTAAATTATCGACGGAGACTACCGACAATACTTTATGTATTCCACAGATCGTTATCTTTATTTCACTAACCTTTACGGCGGACACTTTCTAAGTGAACCCGAGGATTCTGCAACGGCTACCGTGAAGGGATAAATGGTCTGGTGATGTCGGTCGCTGCCGCCGCATGCCGGTCGCTGTATTTGTAAAAATATTCATCGGATCGTCGGACCGGTTGATTTATTACGCCCTATTATTTATCGTACGATGTCGTTTTTAATAACATGTTCGTTTACATCAATCACGGAATATATGTGCGCGCGTAAGTACGCGGACACATTGAAATGATATACGATGACATGTCGTAAAAACGTTAACATCGCTTAAAAATTTTTATTATAGAATTGTTTTAGAAAATACGCATGCCAGAATATTAATGGCTTGGTAACATTTTTTTTGTAAACGTATATTGAACTTACCAACCAACATTCGATCCAATGAATAAGAAACTGTGGATATCATAATTTACAAAATAACACATTTTTTATAGTGATTTAATGTTTGAACAAAAAAAAAAAATGTAGTTTTTAATTTTTTGTATTCATCATCAATCTTAGTTTATCAGCACATTTTAATTTTCTTCGAAAACACAATGTCGAAGGGAAATACTAAAAGATTTTTAAAAAAAATCCTGTAGGAATTTGGAACAATTCTGTGCCCTTAAAACTATACTGGTATTTTACTTTTAGAAGTAATACTTCTAACTATAAGTAATTTTTTATACAATATAATAATAAGTTATTGACTTTAAGGCATAGAAAGAAAACAAAGCAAAAGTAAATAATTATGTGTCCATTGTTTAAATAATTGATAAATAAATATGAGTTAATATTTCTTTAATACTTTTGTTTTAAAGAAGTTATGAACATCTCCACATTTCCTTATCCTTTGTTATTGTCAGGTAAAACATTATCTTATTGTTAGTCATCCTCTTTCAAGGTTGTAGTAACCTTAATCTTTTTTTGACGTGAAAAACGAATAGCTTTTTGTTCCAAGGTTTGGATGAGTTTTTAACAGATAACGCTAAATTAATTCCAATGTGCATGTAAGTTGTTTCAATATGCTATGTTCAAGTAATCAGTGTAATTGTTCCAACACCACAAGAAAATACGACCTTGTGTGATCGAACACCTTGTCAGTTCTGTTCTCATCTCTGTGAAGCGGTGTAAAGCACTTTTGGACTAGGGCTCACGTATGTACAAGCGGTAATAAGAGGGTGGACCAATTGGCGAAAGAGGGTGTGTCTAGGAGGGATAGTGCGATAATTAGCTATGGGTTAATTTCGGCTAGCGTGGTTAAAAATGCGCTTAGGAATAAACTTGATAATGATTGGCATGGTAGGCGGATATTGCTTCAATTGGAGGTGGACTAGTAAATTTATCGCTACACGTTTTAGGAAAACGAGGGTATCGTATCAGGCGATAGAATTAATAAGGAATCACGGTAATTGTAAAGCATATTTATGTAGAATTGAGGAGGGGTAATGATTCGTATTGTGAATGTGGTGAAATAGCACGGCGGGGCGTGTTTTATTTGAACGTCTATTCAATAATGAGTTCTGGTTGCGTACGAAAGTTAGGGCATTAGCTAAGGGCCGCGACGCGAAATAGATATTAGAGATAATGAGTCAATTGAATGGTTGGAATTTCTTAGAAATGCTCCTAAAGAACTAGATAGGTTACAGCATGATATTTAGATAGTAGGGTATATACATTTCTGAATGAATATAGGATGAATTAGCTGCATGCTGGTAAAACACGCTTTGAGCTAAATGAGGGATCAGATTACCGCCACAGGAGGTGTAATAAAACCAGTACAGATAGTAGAGGTGATATTCTTGTTTCAAAATGCACTGTAGATATCAGATAAAAGATAGCTCAGTACTCAGTAATATTCACCTTACGAATATTATTTTTAACAATTCCCCATAAATAACAATCAAGAAGATTTAAACTTGGAGATATCGCTGGCCATTTAATAACTTTGCTATCTCCAATACATCGGTCTAGAAACTACTAATTTAAGTAGTTTCCCACAATTACCTTGCTATTAGCCAGTGCCTCGTCATATTACCATCTTAATGCTCCAATTGGTTTAGTGCAGTAGATTTACCAAGGAAGTTAGATACGTATGTCTGAAAAATGTTTAAAGTATTTTTTTCCATTTAATGTTTCTTCAAAATGGCGCTATAAGACGATTTCTCAGAATGCTTATCCAAAAGATCAAACAAAAACTATCTTGTGGTTTCTTTGACCTATTTTGTTCTGGATTTTATCTATGTTTCTTTTATCAAAATTTCTTTTCTGATAATTAAAAGTTCTCGAGATCAGCGAGAATTCGTATCACTATCAGGGACTCAGCAAAACAGCAACAACATCAATGCAGAAGATCAACGAAGTTGTTGGAAATTTTGAAAACGAACAGTGAACTAACGAGTAATAATGCGTATTTCGCCATTTTTTGTTGGTATGGCTTTCCACGTACTGTTTGCACCTCATAGGATTCGTATTGGACGTGGATGATGCCTGATGATCTTCAGACACCAACTGCTTTAACCATAATTTTTCCTTCGAATAAAAAAAATAAAAACAATGGTTATGGTATACCGTACTCGACAAATTTTAATTTGAGTTAAGGGATCTTATACTGTGCATAAAAGGACCTTGCAATACGCTCCGATGTCAATGTTGAAACGATATTAGGCGTTAGGCATGTGGTGGCAGAAAGGGTATATGTCTGTTTCTATTTTAAAGCGGCGTACTCTTTCCTACTCTCTGCTTTCCTATATTTTTTTTTTTTACCCAGGAGGAAATCCATCACGGACGAAGTGTGGGACTCCAGTATGGTTGGTGCAAATATTGTATACCTACTAAAACCTCCTCACGCAACATCTCATCAGGTGTGTCCGGTATGAGCTATCTTCATGCTCCACTTTTATTAAAGTCTCATCTGCCTCGTTCTCTCTTCCAGTTCTTTGTCCTTCATGATAGCAGAAATCATGGACTGAATGTCTCTCCAATTAGCAGGGGTTTCAATCATGCTGGCTATAAGGGTCTCCGGCGCAAGTATATATCCTATTTTCACATAGGTTTCTGCCCTCACACGATCTCACCTTTGGCACGCAAAAATGGTATGCTCCACGGCGTCAATTTGTCATCCTTCTTGAACCTCATAGCATAAGCTCTGAAGATACCGTGTCCGCTTAGGACCTGGGTAAAATAATAATTTAGATGTCTATGATCACAGCCAATCCAGACTCTAACATCACTTATTAGTCTTTTCGTCCACTGACCAACCACGTGCTCGGTCTCCCATCTCTGCTGCCATGTATCAACG